>VNJO01009508.1:0-14939 GCA_008042535.1 Drosophila tani | reverse complement strand
TTTTTTTTTTTTTTTTTTTTTTTTTTTTTTTTTTTTTTTTTGACTGAGTGTGTTTTGGAATAACACACATATTTTATTTTTACATTGATCAACCAAATTAATGGTTATAAAATGTAGGGATTAACAATAGTAACAATAATAACGTGGAAGCATAACATGAAAACGGTAAACTCCCTAACATAGGGAACGAAAGAACAAAGTATTTATTGGGGAAGGACTCTCGTTCTCTGCCGTCCTCCTATCCACAAGTCTCCTGGGTGCCGTCTTTGTAGCCTTCTTCTGGACCTCGGTGTTGCCAAAGAAGCAGCTAGTTGGTTCGCATGGACTCGAAGTCGTTCATTATACCGACTCGAGTGTCGATTAATTTGCTCCCTCACGGTGGGGATGTGAAGGTCCTTTGAGATGTCCTCGTTCCTCATATACCACGGCGCATTAGTGATTGTGCGCAGCGCTCGGTTTTGGATCCTTTGCATGCGCATAATGTTCGAGTCAGACGCAGTACCCCATATCTGGATGCAATAGGTCATTGAAGGGACCACTATTGCCTTGTACAGAAGAACTTTGTTACTTAGACTTAGTTGACTCCCTCCTCTAAGCATCCAATTGAGCTTCCTAAGCTTATTCCGACATGTGGCTGCAATTTTGGTGATGTGCTGCCTCCATGTGAGCCGCTTGTCGAGGATGAGACCCAGGTACTGAGCCTGAGGAGCTTGAGGGATGAGCGTGTCCTGGAACTTAACCCTAGGAAGGATTTGATGCCTTAGGGAGAAGTTGCAGTGTTGAGATTTGTTTCCGTTAATGCAGATGTTCCATCGATTCAGTTTTATATTTTAAAATGTTTTAAATTGACTTTATTTTTCACTTTTTTATTTTATTTGTTTATTTTACAATGTTTTAAACGCACTTTATTTTTCGGATTTTTCACTTTTTTTTAATTTACACTTAATTTTTTTGTTCAAATTTAAACTTTTACTTATCTGGCGGACTGTTAAGCTGCAAGTGACTTCCTTCTTGCAATGACCCTCCTTTTATACCCCCTCTGCTGACAATTGAGAGCATCAATAGATAAATCAGATAAAAAGCTCTCTCAACAGCGAATCAGAGCAAAGAAAGAAGTGTTGAAAAATCAAAATGGCTTCTAATTGTAACTTTTTACACTGAAAAAATTCAGAATGATTGAAATATCAATAAAACGATAGATATATACTAATTTTGCGAAATATGCAACACAAAAATATAAAGTAATTTTCTATTGTATTCATAATTTGTCAGTGTGGGTGTTTGCTACGCATTTTGTATCTATGATTTTTTTTTTAATTGTTTGAAAGGGCACGATTATTAGAAAATTATCAAATATAATGTTACAAAAAAAAAGTGTCTCCCAACATCAATCATTTTGCCAGCAACGAAAAGTGTGACTAATTTCTTGCAGTGCAGATTTTTCGGCAATCCAACAACAATTTATATTCAGATAAGCAAATTAACGGTAAACGCTATGGAAATGAAGTTGCACAGTGGACGGTGTTGTATGGAGTGAGTACTTTCTTATTAAATTAATAATAGTTTGGATACAAAAATTTGAGTCAGTGCGACAACGCCCTCTTCTGCCTACTATATATATAATATAAGGATGCGTTTTGATATTATATTATTATTATTATATTATTATTATATATTATAATTAATTTGTCTGATAGGTTTTTCACCTCTCGTTCACTGCGTAATCAACTAGTTTTTATTGCTTCTCTTCTTTCCTAATTTATAGATAGTACTAATTGTTATATTATATACAATATTAAAAATAATTTTATTTTGGCTTTAAAACCGTCCCCACTGTGCTGAGTATCTCTGAGTATTCTTTTAATGCTCTCTCAGATAAAACCATCTTCAAGAGAGAGCAGCTCTCTCGATGATCTACGTGCCGAATAACAGGATAAAGGAAATGTATAAATGTATTTTCAAATAAGAATTTTTTTTAAAAAGGGTCCAAAAAGCGGGTTTTGAATGAGAATACAATATAATATAAAATATAAAAACTTAAATAATAATAAGAATTCTATAAATTAAAAAAACAAAATTAAGTAAATTACATGTTAGCTTTATTAATTAATGTTTCTACTTAAGTATAAGTTTAATAATAATAAGTGTAAGCTTGCAGCGCTTGAGGTGTTCATAATTAATAAATAATAAATTGTTATAAATTGTTATAATAATAAAATAAAAGTTAAATGACCGTTATTTTTTGTTTTTTTCTAACATTCATCAGTGGCGCCATCTCGCCCGTTAACGGCTGTTTGTTGCAACTTAATTGGCCAGAAAAACGCTAAAACTGTCGTGTAAACTAGCTAGAAATAGCTAACTTTTATGGGGAAAAATAACTGAAAAATATCTAAAAATAGCTAAAAACTGTTTAGCTATTTTTAGCTAATTTTTGGCTATTTTCGCGCTATAAACGCCCCAAAAATAGCTGGAAAACACGCTAGAAATTGCTATAAAAAGGCTAGAAAATAGCTAAACAGGTTTTAGCTATTTTTGGCTGTTTTCATGGATTTTTTAGGGACACATAGACTTTGGTGATTTTTAGATGGAAAGCAACATTTTCATCTGGCCACTCTGAGAAAAGCAAAAAAGAAAAAAACGCAGAGCGAAACAGAAAAGCAAAGAGCAGATGCCAGATTTAATAATATTTAAATATATCAAGTCTATTATTTAATAATAATAGTTCGCGTTTGGTGTGCAAAGTGCAAAGGGTAACATTCGCCCGCTACTAGAGAGAGATATTGTGCGCGCAGACCCTCTGTTTTTGTTGACGTCGCCGTCGTCATCATCGTCTTGTGACTGTGTCTATTCGAGTCCGAGGAAAGAAAGAAAAGAAAGTCGTAAAATATAGAAAACTAGAAAACTTGGGGAGGAGGAGTCGCAGACACACACACACAGGCCCACAAAGAGACACAGACACACGGAGCCCCCCACTCACACACACGCATCAGACCAACACACGGGCGGACTGCAGCAGCAACAAAAAGTAAAACAACAATAAAGACAGCAACATTGCAGGTGAGCGCAAGAGAGCGGGGCAAACATTTCTCTCTTTTGTGTTTGTCGTAATTTTTCTCAAGTGTGTCTTGTAATTATTAAGGATCCCCCATTTAAATGTTATTCCCCTGCTAACATTTTTAGTTATTTATGATAACGCTTGGCTTTTATTCGTGCGTGTTGTTGATAAGTGCCGTTAGCCGGTCGAAAAATTAGTCATAGGCCCCCGGTCAACAGGGGCGTAGCGGTCAGAGGGGGGCGTTGGCCCAAAAGGTGGAACAGGTTTATGCGAAGGGGGACGCTTCGCGTATGAGTAATGAATGAAGTTCGCATTTTTGTGCCCCCCCATCGCTGGTGTGTGTGTTTTAGTTTGAGTAGTTTGAGTGCCACAAATGAAATCTAATCGCATTTCTGACTCGTTATCACACACATACCAACGACGGGCACCCACGGACATATACAGACGGGGTCAAAGTAATAGGCACTACTTAAAAAATTACATTAATTATGTGCCATTCTCCGTCCAACGCAGGTTGCCATTGCAACACCTTTTACTGAATTTATTAAAGGCACAAAATGTTTAAGGAATTCAAACTGCTATTACTCTGACCGCAACTGTGAGTGTGTGTGCACAACTATATAATATATAAACGCCCGCATTCACAACAGATGCAGCAACTTTGGAAATGCAACTATGTATAGGGGAGGTAAGGGGCAAGGAACTTGCTGTCGCCGGCGATCAAGTTGCACAGTGGGCAGCATCAGCGAGCAATGACCTTCATGGACACTGGTTAACCCTTTGCACCTGGATAACAAAGCATCCGAGAGAAGAGATAACCGTAAATCAAACATTTTATTTTCGAGAAAAGCTTTTAATTTGCCAGCAGAATTTCAACAAAGAAACCTTCTAGCTTTCTCCTTACAGGAATTATTTATATTTTAATAAGTATTCTAATTGGAAAACAAGTTAAAAATCCGTGCCAACATAGACAGAATGTAATTAGATCAGTAATTAGATACACAACATTACTGAGCGTATGTTGTTCTAAGAAAAAATATTAACACTTCTGAGTAAAAACATTTAGTATTTTCAGCTGATAGCTTTTATTACACTTTAATATAGAGAAATTTCTTTTAACAGATGTTCAACAACTTTCAGAGTTAAATGTGGTACATTGGTTCCTAGAAGTAATTTTTATATTTTCCTAGTACTGATAACGTTTTTAAAGGCTCTTATTTTTATTTGATAATTTTAAAATTAACTTAAGTAGCTAATTATTTTAATAAGGAATTTTAGGAATTTTATCGTTAACTCAAGTAGCTAATTATTTTAAAAAGGAATTATTAAATTAATTATTTCATAGTGCATTAGCTAGTTACTTTGGTCAAAAATTAACACAGTAAATGGCATCCACGGCACTTATAGTTCAGCAGTTAAAAACTCAGAGCGGGTGGGCTTTCAGAGGGTTAATGACAGGCTATCATCAATATTTCACCTTAGCGGATACACGCTAAACGGCTGACAAAACTGCACGTCAGACAGGCTCGTGAATGTGGAATATTTC
Organism: Drosophila tani; assembly: GCA_008042535.1. Lineage (NCBI taxonomy): Eukaryota > Metazoa > Arthropoda > Insecta > Diptera > Drosophilidae > Drosophila > Drosophila tani. The sequence continues at coordinate 10,338 of VNJO01009508.1, read as the reverse complement.
GATCGAGTATAATTGCGTTTAGATAGAATAAGTAATATCGAGCGATCAGTTCCATCGCGCATACCAATCGGGCAACACCTCAACCTCTCGACCAGATTCCCTTCCTTTGGGTTTAGTTCTGTGTTTGAAGCGCGTTGTCAAGCTTTTTCCGCCGGCACGTTCATTGAACCGTTTTCGTCAAGGCTCTTTGCCTTGGAACAAAGTGAATCGCAACTCGTTCAGCATTCTGTTTGTTTTGATACCCACACAAGTGAACTTTTATTTTTGGCAATAAAACGGCGACGTTTTGCCGAAAGTCAAGTGCAAAACACAAAGAAAGCTCCGTCCCGGCCTCCGTCCCCATCTTTCACTGTCTCGGCTGCTCTGTCTGGCATTCAATTGGCTCAAGTTCAGGCAACAACCACAACAAAAAACAGACCAGAAACCACCCAATATCTCTCGGGTCTGGCACTTCATTTGCGTAGTTTTCTCGTCTTACTGCGTGACATTTAATTGAATTATTTCGCCTTCTTGGCGCGGAATAAAAACAAACAAATGACAGCCCTTCCGCTCATTGCCCGAGTGTGGTATCGTTACTAAAGCGATGACGACTGTGGATCGGTCAATGAATCCCCCTCCAGATGCTAAAGTTCCTCCCATTATCACTCGAATTCTCGCATAGCTCGAATACTTGTCGAACGGGTTTATCTGTGGGTTACAGTTTCGAGGCGGTTTTTTGCGGAGTTTCGCTACGGCCTGCTCTCTCCAATATGTCAAGTGCGTTGTTTACACGACAAAAAGATCGAAAATAAAACGGAAAAAGCAAAATAAATAAATGTCTGACAGCAACAAGAACCGTGCTTGTAGAGAAACTACTCTTTGTAGTTCTCCAGTTGTTAACTGGTTGATTCTCATGTCCGAATTCTTTGCGTTGTCTTCAGTACAGTGGGTTTCAGATTTCTATACCAACTTTGCTAGGGCTAAACTTAGTTGTAAGATTTATTCAAATTAATTTGCCATTTTTACGAAAATTGAATATGGCATTTCTTTAATTTGCCTACTGTTTCCGGTGTAGAATTTCGATACAAGAGTAGTCAATAATTGAATTGAATTACAAAAATTACTCTCCCTTAAATTATTTCCGCTTTATTTAAGTCAAAAACCTAAAAATTCGTTCTTTAAAAATTCTAATATATACTTGTTTATTCTCAAAAATGTTGGTTTTAACAACGTTTAAAATGAGAAGCGCTGATAAAATCACTTTTAATTTACGATACGCACTGTAATAAAAAGCGGTTGTATCTACTTTAATCGTAAACAACGTCTATATACAGACTATATATAACTACGTATATATACATATATGTAGATACACGTCGTTATCTTATCGGTAATCAGCTCAAATTTGCAACGGTCATCTCGAAGTTTCGTATGCCCGAGTAACCCATTATTTTAAATTCTTCTTAAAGAACTTTTGCCACTTTGCCAGCTAATCGATAACAATTTTATTATCTTGTGTGCATTTTTTTTTTTTATTTAAAAATAGATGTGCACCTCGACAAAGAAAAGAACGGAAAATCAATTCATTTGCTATAATTTCTAGCTGTGGTGCTTGTTCTGTGCTTTTCAATGCATAATGCAGCTTACGCTAAGAATTTGCATATCCAGACTTGGACGCAGACGACTATCTGCCAGGGCCTCCCTTTGGTTTCCTCCTCTTCGGTTATTTTACATTTTTGCGGCTTCATGTTCCGGTCTGTCATGGGTTAAGTTCAAGCAAAGACATTGGATGCAGTGAGGGCTTATTCACTAAGTGGGAGCTGTTGTCAGGGATCTTAAAGTAATCAAGAACTATTTATATTTTTTATCTATATGTTCAAACGATATTTCTAAACAAAAAATGTTTGATATCTATTTTAATATTTTATCTAAAAATATTAAGTGGTCATATTTATTATTCGTTACTCTTAATCAAATAAAATTTTAACAATGAATTTGATTTTATTTAATTTGAAAATAATTTGTGTCTACAAAGTAGGTAATTTTGAATATTATAGGCCGCTTCATGTTACTTTAACTGTTGCACTTATAAATTAAGCAAAATGAATAATGCTATCTATATTCACTTAAACCCATATCAAGTTGGGATAAGTTTCTATTTCCTGCTTTTCAAGCAGAGTATCGCACAGTCGGCATTGCAAAATCTAAGTGAAATACTCTTGGCTGTGTCTCGTTTTATTTTTGCTCCGTGTTGTTATTCACTTCTGTTTGCATTTTGTTTGCCCGCAAATTGAATTATTTCCCCTAGGCGTTGGAGGCCCTGGACTTAGTGAGTCCGCTATTGCGAGTTCAGGTTCTTTACCCGCTTTTTATGGCAGTGCACGCGCGAACCTTCGGCCGGCGTTTAAAATTCACTTGGGTTTTATTTCGATTTCGATTGGGATTCCTATTTTAACGTATGTGTTCACTCTTTTTGTTTGGCGCACTTGAGTTTGGCAATTATTATGTACTAGTATCTATGGAACTGTGTGTTTTTGCACCACTTCAACGTCGATAACATTAACATCCGACATCTGACTATATATAAATATGTATATCCGTACTCTTATACTATGTATTTTGATTGTATTTATCTTGTATCTCATACTTAGCTTGCTTTGGAGCACTTAAACAGCAATAAACAAAAACAAAAAACGAAAAACGAAAAAATACAATAAGCGAAAAAGAATCTCAAGCTTTTGCAAGCAAAAGTCTCTTGTATAGAAAATAAAAAGCAAAGTCAAACGCAAAAACAAACGAAAAGTAAGTCTCAATGTTAATACATCTCATTTAACTACAAGTTCTCTTCCAAATACACCGCAAATAAATAGATAAAATATAATAAGAATGGTATTTACCATCAGATATGTATATTAAACCGATCCGATTTGATTTTGAGTTCAACTTTGACACGATTCTCACCACACCAAGCAGCAGCACAGAGCAGCATACATACATGACTCATCACAGACCCCGAAACACCGTTCCACACCGTTTGTGTTTTGGTTTTTGTTCAGATTTTGTAGTCCGACACCCACAAATTATAAATTAAACATTCAACACAATAGACTCGAAATTCACTTCAGAAAACGTCAGAGATACCGTCAAAATAAAGTAAAAATCCAAAATTTGTTCAACTCTGAATATCATACACATCAAGCGGAACTTTCACAGAGACAAAGTTAACCCGAGAACGAATAACCCCATTCCTTCCTTCCCACATCCATCCACCTCGAACCCCGAAGGGTGTGATCGAGAAGGTTTAGCCATGTTAACACCCCCCTCCATCCTTCTCGTCACACAGTGAGAAAGCAAAAGGACGATATGCAGGTCAATGTCGCGGGTCTACGCCGAAATATCAAGAACCTTGCGCACAACTACTCCGATGCCCAGGTAAGCAATCTTTAAGTGCGATCTGCATATGCATATACAGTAGTTGCGTTTTAGATAATAGCACTACACCCAAAAAAACAAAAAAAACATAGTTTACACGTTGTCTTAAAAAAAACTTAAGCAGTATAACGAGTTTAGTATCGACTTGATACCTCATAATATCAAATGTATACCTATGAGTATAGTTTTTATACTCTAGGCTTAATTTTGTATTTTCCAGTATTTTTTTTATGCATCGAAAATTTGATAGCATATCGCATTAGCTGGAATTTAGTACTTTTCTTTGTCGCGTTAGGGATTTTTGTCAAATCTTGGTGCAGATTAGTATAATTTGTATACTTTTGTAGTATCAAATTAATAAACATCTTATTAAGAAATTTTTAATACTCAAGAGTATAGAATTCATGTACAAATAGTATAGTTTCTATGACTTTTTTTTTGTTGTTTGAAGTGATTTAAATTTCAATAGAGATCCAATTCTTTTCCGAGTTAATATTTCTTAAGAATGTTACCATATAAAAGCAAGCAAGAATTATGTTATTAAACTCGGTTCTGACAGTGCTTTTATTTGAAACCGCAATCATTTATCCTCAAAATCAAAGATCCTCCCACTAATCCTCTCTCCTTCGAACAGGTCAAAGTGCGCGAGGCCACCTCGAATGACCCGTGGGGTCCGTCGGCCGCCATTATGGGCGAGATAGCGGACCTCACCTACAACGTGGTGGCCTTCTCCGAGATCATGCAGATGATATGGAAGCGCCTCAACGACCACGGCAAGAACTGGCGCCACGTCTACAAGGCACTCATCCTGCTCGAGTATCTGATCAAGACCGGCACCGAGAAGGTGGCCCAGCAGTGCAAGGAGAACATCTTCGCCATCCAGACGCTGCGCGAGTTCGTCTACTTTGAGGAGGGCAAGGACCAGGGCACCCACGTCCGCGAGAAGGCCAAGCAGCTGGTCAACCTGCTGAAGGATGACGAGCGGCTCAAGAACGAGCGCGTCAAGGCGCTGAAGGCCAAGGAGCGATTCGCCCAGCACCCGAGCGGCTTCGGTAGCGATGGCTACATAGACGGACCCTCGCAGCGGGACCTACCGCCAGGATGGCAGGAGGAGCCGCCCAAGTCCGTCTCCGAGCTGGAGATGGTACGCCCGCAGACGGCCGGCGAGGAGGAGCTGCAGCTTCAGCTGGCCATGGCCATGTCGCGCGAGGAGGCCGAGCAGGAGGAGGCCAAGCGGCGCAGCGACGATGTGCGGCTCCAGCTGGCCCTCAGCCAGAGCGAGCAGGACTTTAAGTAAGTTTCTTGAGATTATTTACTATCCATTTTTAATCTTTAATCTCTCTTAGCGTGAGGGATCACAACGGACGTCCGATTCCCGCGCCCAAGAAGGAGGAGCCCCAGAGCCATTTGCTGGATCTGCTGGACATCTCGTTGGGCGCCACCAGCATCTCGAGTCCACCGCTGGGCGCTGCAGGCGGCGCCCCAGCAGCCATTGTCGATCCCTGGGCCACGCCCGGACCGCGGGCGCCCAGTCAGCTGTCGGATCCCTGGTCGGGCACCTCCTCGCCCCAGGTGGATCCCTGGCATCCCAACGCTGCACCGCGTACCATTATGGGTGCCGGAGTGCCGATGAGTTCGGCGCCGCCGGGAGGAGCTACGGGTGATGCTTGGGGAGCCCGTAATCAGTCGCCATCAGTGGCATCGGGCTCCTCCAACGAGGGCTGGCTGCAGACCAACGGAAATGCCAATCAGAATGGACGCGGGGCCACTCCAGCAGGGGCTCCCGTTGACGCCTGGATTTCGAAATCGACAGCCGGACCAGCTCTGGCGGCTGCGCCTGTGAATCATCATGCGGCAAACAATGGCGGCTCACCGGCGGATCCCTGGCTGGCGGAGCCATCGGCTGCGGCGGGAGGAGTGAGTGGCGGAGCTGGTGCCGGTCCAGCGGATCCATGGGCAGGCGGAGCTGCACCGCAGTCGGGAGCAGCAGGCGCCGGAGCACTGGATGACCCCTGGAGAGCCCTGGGCACGGGCGCTATTAAGGTGAGTGTCTGGGAATTGCTTAGCTAATCGTGTCAATTATCTAATTGCATTATCTTGGGATCTGCCAAGGTTCAGCTAATTAAATAATCTAATCACATTTTACCAAGAGACTTGAGTCAATAGTTCAAAATTCGTTAATTTAATATACCTTAACAAGTTTGACTTTCCTAAGAAGAATTAGTTTGTTGGTTTCCCAAGAAAAAATGGTTTTATGACCATGTTACCGTTTATACAAACAAGCTACTTAATATGCAATATAAAAGCCTGATTCAATTTAAAATATTAAAGCTTCTGCACAAAGTTATATCAACCAAGCAGCCATCATACCTATTTGATTTATTGAACTTTGCATCGTCTAGGCGAACAAAAAACTTAAAGAATATTAGATGCAAACTTGAGAGTTCTAAAAAGCATTTCTATTACAACGCTACAATACTCTGGAATAATTTACCACATCATATAAAAGTAATAACAATCACACACAAATTCAGAACTAGTTTAATGGAACACTTTAAAAATATTTAAAATATTTAATACAAACAAACACTGTACTGTACAATGAATTGTTAATCACACTTTTTTTTATATTTTTTTTTTATTTATTCATTGTATTAAAGTTTTTCCTTTTTTTATAAATTTAAATTGTAAATTAGTATTAAGTACCAATTTTTGAAAATTAATGAACGCTGTATAGTGACTAGTGCATTAAATTAAGGATATTATAATACTTGTAGCACTAGGAAGTAAGCAATAATAAAGATAAAAAGATAAAGACGTCGTTACTTTAGTAAATAATTAATCGCTTTGCTTCCAGAAACCCACGCCAGAGTTTGATGAATTCGACTTGATTACCAACCGGAACAAGAGCGAGCTGAGCAACTCCAACGCCTCCAACAACAACAATGGTAAGACAAGCGTAAAGCTTTGATAAAAACAGTTCTAGCTCTCATATCAATGAAACTACTTGCAGCTTCTCTGCTCGATGACATGGATCCGTTATCGTCGAACTACGGAAATGGCAGCAGTATGCATCCGGGCTCTATGCATCCGTCGACGGGGGCCACGGCAAAGAAGCCACTGAAGGATCCGCACTCGTTCCTCGGCGAGAACTCGGCGCTGGTTAACCTGGACAATCTGATTAAGCCCATAGCGCCACAGACGCAAACGGGAAACGCTCCAGCCTACAATCCCTTCAGCGACAACGTGATGCCACCCAAGACGAATCTATTCCAGCAGCAGCAGCCAGCCGTGAGTTGGAATCGGAATCTAGGGAGTGTCAATCGTTGGATGCACATTGATTATACTCCTCCTTTGTTACTGCTTGCAGGTGCCGTCCATAAACCAGCTGAAGCAGCAGGCCCCCTTCGCAGTCAGCATGAACCAGGATCCCTGGGCGCCTGTTATGGGCGGCGTCAGTGCTCCAGCCCAGGTGAGTTTGATTTGGAGACGGGAGTACGTCTGAGGTGCTAGGGATTCTTACTTTCTTTTTGAGGTTTTTCACTATCTGATTTGATGATTTATCGGCCTTTCCGTTTACGTTTCGAAAACACTATCTTATCCTTTCACGTATGCATTTTGTTTTCTTCGTTTTCCCTTACGTCATTTCGTTTTTTGAGCAACTTTTGCATGCCGAAACCCAAAATCCTCCCCCAGCCAAAACTTGCGCCCCCCGTGCGTCCCACTAGCCTCAACTTGGCGCCTTCCTCCTCGGCCTCCTCGGGTGTGGGCGAATTTCAGCTCCTGAGTGCGTTTAGTAATCCCATCATTCCAACCGCCACCCTCATCCCCCAGCCCCAGCCACAGCCACAGCCACAGCCCAGTTCGCAGGTCTACAACTATCCGTACGGCAGCCACAATGGCAACATCACTAGCTCCAGCAGCTCCAGCACCATGTTTACCTATGTGAGTCCGAGTCCCGGCATCGATGGCATCCGCAACATGGATATATTCAGCGAGCGTCCCTACTTCAATAGTCCAACAGCACCGGCTGACGAGGCCTCCTACAATATGTACAGTGGTCCCAGCAACAATAATATCAACTACGGCACTCCGGGCATCTACTCAAGCTATGCTGCCAGCTACAGCAGCGCCCTATCCGATTCCCTGGCTGAGACTCCGGGCGTCAGTGTGGCCCCCATTGGCTTTGTGGACGATCCTGTCCGCAGCACCTCGTCCTCGGCCGGCCACTGCAAGCTGGAAGTGAGTTCCAGTTCCAGTTGTTGTTGCGCCAAATCCCACTACTCCCTCCTCTGCCAGAAGTTGTCGTTAATTGTTTATTGTTTATCGTTTCGCTTGCGTTTTTATCTGTTATTTTGAATTTATCTCTGTTTCCTTAGTTTAGTTTTCTTTTCGTTTGATTTGCAAGTATGAGAACTACAAACTGCTAACTGGGGGAGGGCAGCGAACGAAGCTAGGCTAGGCTAGGCTTGCTTCGCTGCTCCTCCAACAACCACGTACGCCTCTTAACCAGAACCAGAACCAGAAGGCAGCTCTGCTAAAACTCCGTTGATCCATAATATTTTCTAATTGTAGCCAACAATGGAGGCTTGGACGCTTAAATAAAACACATACAATATGCAATAAATGCAAATAATGGGTAAAATGTTTTTCGAATGTGCATGCTCTCTGCTAGCTAACTCAACTCTCAGTAGAAATCTATCCTTCTAACAACTAACTAATACCTCTACCTGTAGTTGCATGTAGCTCGCTTTTAGCCAAATTAGCTAATTAGAATTAGAAGCAGAAATGTCGAGGCAAATGTCTAATGAATGTCCTCTGAAACCTTGCAGCAAAACAACAACATGCCGTGGATCAAGCCGGAAGCAGCTACAAACCCGTTTTTGTCGTAATCTGAAAGCCGATCAATGAACAGCAATGTAAGCAGGAGCAGGAGCAGCAGAGGGATCATCAACTAAGGCCTGGCTGGCGTATGGAGCTGACCCCTAGCAGCAGCAGCAGCAGCATCCCAACTACAACTGCAGCGAGAAATATGAACTAATTAATAAATTATGTGTAAGGAAGTATTATTAAACTGTAAAATATGTGATGTACGTGAGAAGAGAGAGAGAGAGAGAGAGCCAAGATCAGTGAGGAGTCAAGTAGAATCAGCAACGACCAGCAACAGCAACCCAGCCAAGATGAGTGAAGCTTACAATTCAAACACAACTTGCAATAACTAACAATAACTAACGAAGGCATCCCCAGCGCGCCACTCAACTGACTATGAAATTATCTACCATTTACATCTTAATTCTAAGCTGATTGGTGAGCCTGGGGATCGATCCCCCATACCCGATCCTTAGTTGAGATCCCCTGCTGTTAATCGAGTTGTATGTTTACCAAAAAGAGAACGCGATTCACAAAACGGCAACCGGTGGCAAGGCGAAATCCGATCGAAATCGAAATCGAGTCCAAGCGAGAGATGCGAAAATGAAAACTAAAAATTGTTATATAGCTTTAAAGATTGCATTATTGGTAAAGAAAAAAACATGTTGAAAACAAATTGATGTGTGCTTGTAATTGTACATTTTTTACGTTCTTATATTGTGAAATTTATTAAGCGTGTGCGTACAGAAAACCAAAAACTAACAACAATTAAAGGCTTTTGGCTAAATCGATTTTTAAACACACATTTTTACGATTACCATTACGATTTTTTCGAGTTGACAGCCGATTTGTTTGTGCATTCGCTTTTGGTCCACCTTCCAGACACAATGCATACACGAGATTGCTGTTTGAACATTTTTACCTAGCGACTAGTTTAAAATTTACAAAAGAACCTTTGAACGAACACATTATATACAAAGATCAATACTGCAAGAGCAAAACGAAAGCAAACAAAGTAATGGTATACATTTAGGCTAGAATACGTAATGAATTGTATAAGCGTAACTTAATGATAACAAAATATACATAAACTTAAAGTAAAACAAATAAAACTGAGTGAATTACTAGCATGCACCCGATACCCACGATGCTGGCATCCTTATATACCCTGCAGTACCAGTCTTCAATAATTCATGAATTAACTGTCAAAAAAAAAAAAAAAAAAAAAAAAAAAAAAATTAAATTAACATAGGCGTCATCAGTGACAAATTCATCAACTTTTCATCTACAAAAACAGAATTTTTCAATTAATTTTTCAATTTTTCCATTTTTACAATTCATCGACATTTCATCGATGATTCATCACCTACTTCATCAATGGTTCATCAACTTTTTATCGATAATTCATCAAATCTTCATTGATGAGTCATCAATAAAAAACTGGGCTTTGTCATCAACATTTTAGACCAAAAATTCATCAGCAATTCAACGAACTGTCATCACCATAATTTTTGAAGAGGGAAAATGAGAGAGCGAAACGATTCTTGAATGAGAGCGTCGGTACGATTATGAAACATTGATGACAACGGGCCTATTGTTGACAACTGGTACTGCTAGGTATAGACACCCACACCCACCAAATTTCTAAGCATATTTTTATACCCTTGCAGAGGGTATTATAATTTTGACCAGATGTTTGCAACGCAGTGAAGGAGGCATCTCCGACCCCATAAAGTATATATATTCTTGATCAGCATCACCAGCCGAGTCGATCTAGCCATGTCCGTCTGTCTGTCCGTCTGTCCGTCTGTCCGTCTGTCCGTCTGTCGGTTTCTACGCGAACTAGTCTCTCAGTTTTTGAGCTATCGAGCTGAAATTTTCAGCATAGTCTTATTTCTTTAGCACGCAGTATATATGTCGGAACGACCGAAATCGGACTACTATATCCTATAGCTGCCATAGGAATGATGGCGAAATTAATGTAAAAAAAAATTTAACTTCTCTGTTTTTCAACGAATTTCTATAAATTTTAAGACATAGCAGTTTTTTAAGGTTCTA
>VNJO01009507.1:0-21417 GCA_008042535.1 Drosophila tani | reverse complement strand
TCGTCCTTGTGGTCGACCACCTCAATCGTGTTAATAACGTTAGCGGTGCTGTCATCCACTTTGGACGTCTTCGAGCCCATTGTCCTTGTAGTGTCCTTTTTTTTCAGGACCTGGCTATTTTCAGCTACCGGATCACCACTTGATCTCCGAATTTGGCGGAAACTGTCTGCGACGCGACGCGTTTGCAATAAGCTTTCTGAGGGTTTGTTGGGTTTTTGACTCTCTCTGACTTCGACTTTGACTTCCCTTGGTACGGCCATATGGGGGTCTTTTATATCCAAAGACTGTGCCAAGTACCGCCTAGGAATCTCTGGAATGGAACACAAAAGTGTTCTCACCTAGCATCATCACTTCCCCTCTTGTCGCCTATTGGCTGGAGTTTTATGTGGGTCATCTTTGTTCTAACGTTGAATAGTTCAGCGGACTCGGCGGTGCTGGGTTGCAGGTGATTGCATGGCTCACTTTTGTGAGTTTAGGCGGTGTCATCTGCCAGAGCCAAATTTTTGTGCAATCGTGCCCGTGTTGATTTTCTAGAGCACTTGGGCATTGGATATTCTTGGTTTGTTTCCGCGTTAACCAAATGACTCACGTCGGCCCTAACCGGCGTACGTAACAAATTAAAAAAAAAATCACGTTCAAAATTATTTTTTTCCCTAGTGTTGTATTCAATGTTTATGTATACTTTTTAAGCCAGGCTTTCTGCTTAAACTCTAAGATGGTGTGACATTTTTTAAGCCTTAGACCATACATCAAACACAGTTTTAATGATTTGTAATAAATAATGTATTTCTCCCTATCACCAAGATTGGCTATACATTTTTGAACTTTAGAATCTTTCGAAGGAAGTTTGTTAGCTGGACAAAAGGGTACGTCATTATGAGAGTCGTGAAACGATTATGGATATTCCAAGTCAACTTTTAGTATATATCCATATTCACTATTTTCTAAAATATTTTCTAGATTAACTGTATTAATTTCTTCTTGTTCTAGCCATTTAAAGCTTCCATATGGTAAAGCTTCAGACATACAACAGCCACACAAATTATTATTGTCAATGTAATAGAGATATTCTGATTCCTTTGTGCGATCAAAAGCTTTCAGATATTTTTGGTTTGTTTTTGTATGACTACATTTCACTAATCCACCTTGAATTCCACTCTGAATATATGTTATCATATTAATATCTGCGAATAATTCGAGAGTAATTTTTAGTAGCATTGCATCCCATGATAAGCCTGGAGTTGTATCAAATAAAAACACCTCTTAACGAGGTGAGATTTAAAGCTATTATCATTTCAAAATACCTTTCTAACAACATATAGCACGTTTTTGTAGCTTTAGTCGTTTAGAAGTTATGGGCGCGGAAAATCTAGCTTTTTTAGCTGTTTTCCCGTCAAACTAGCGGGAAACCCAAAAAGTCGTAGAACAAAAAATGTTCAGCTCGAGCTGTTTAATAAAATAAAAGTAGTTCCAGAACTCTAAAACAAAAAAATCAACACACAAACAGACAGGCAGACAAACAACAGGACAAACGTTTTCATTTCGGAAAGGCCTTTAAAATCTTGTTTATTAAATATCTTTTGAACGGAGTATCGGATCAGGATAATCGAGGTGTCATTCGACGTGTATTTAATGCTAGATTACAACAACATGAAATTTTTTGGGATTTTTGCTCCACCGGCCCCAATAGCTCCAATTTTCAAAATTTTCAAGTTTGCACTTTCACTCCCATTTCTCCTAAACTAATCCGTTTTTGATAAATCTTAGTATGCAGTTTCAAAGAGGTTTACAATACATTTCGATCAAGATATAAATGGTTCGTAGCAGATTTTTAATTCTAGGTGCTCATCGTCACTACGTGGACTGCCGTCCACAGTGATTACTAAAATCACTGAAAATTTGACAGGTGACACTAATTTTTGACCCCACTTAGCGACATCAAAGGTCTCGAAAACCCGGTTTATATACTACTTTTGTCATCTGTCGAGAAGTCGGGAAATATGGATTGTGTCAGGGCAGTATTATAGTAGTATTACCATATATAGGATATGTATGGTAATATTTTTGGCAATAGTAACTTCAGAAATTTTGGGTTAATGTCGTCACCTCCAGTGGCATAAGACTTAATTATTAACATTGATTTAAGAACATTAGACTCACTTAAACACGAGAAACTAAAACTACTAATACAGATACCATTATCACAGCATTAATTTATATTATCAATATTTTGAAATGTATTTTTTGGTACTTGATCAAGATAGTCATCTTTAGGTAACTAAAGGTTCAGGTACTTTCCAGTTTAAGAATTTTGCGTAAAGTTCATCAGGATTGGCATCACATTGGGAAGTAATGAATTTACCAATGTCTAGTTTTGTAATATGAGCCCAGTTTTGCTGGCTCGTTGTGTCTTAGAGTAATTCTTAAAAGCAATATCACGCTTGTCTATAAGCACTTAACTTCTGAAGTAAACCATGGGTTTTCACGCGGCTTGATAATTTTGTCACTTATGGTACAGATTGATTAAATAAGTATATTATATTATTTTGTAGGATAGCCAATTGTAAATTAATATTTGCAGTCATAAATAGAGTTCCAGTCACATGAATTACAGTCAGCACTTAGCAAGGAGTAGTTAATATATGTCGACCTATAAATTCTTGGCTTCCAGATGCCATTTAGTGCGCTCGTGGAGCGATGTCAACTACTCCATATTTCACCGTTTCCGAAATCCTTGGACAATGGCATGAAGTTGATTCCATCTTTCAGGAAGTGAGCAGGCGTCAACGGATCCAACGAATGGTCTCCATTTGGGCATAGCGGGCGGAAAATGAGGATGGCTTCAATTTGAGTCAAAACAGTAGAAAGCTCCTCAAACGTTAGAGCCTTGGATCCAACTATCCGTCGCATATGTAGTTTCATCGAGCTGACTCCTGCTTCCCATATCCCACCAAAATGGTGAACAGATGGGGGTATGAAGTGCCAAGTAATCCCTTCGTTGGCGAAGAATTCAGCTATTTCCTCATCTTTGGCTTGTCCGATGGCCAGACGTCTCATGTCGTCCAAAGTTTGCTTTCTGCCATGAAATGTGGTTCCATTGTCCGAACTCGAGGAATTGGTAGCTCTCTCATGGTCTGGTTACTTGTGCCTTTGCGTTGGTGAAAGCAGCGCTTACATTAAAATACAACCTTTCTGTCGAGACTGCGGCCACTCAGAATCAAGTACTGTTGACGAATTGGTGAATGTTGCGTCTACTCCAGTATGAAGATTATTCACATGCGAAAATCGAACAAGTTGTTCAGCTATTGGTGAATCTTTTGGAATCAGAATTGGGTGTTTGGCATTGTAGTTGATTGTAGAATGCTCGATTCTTCCACCGATTCATATGATTCTTTGATCGTCCAGAAATGGGGAGAATCTGATTAAATGCGATTTAACATGAAGCTGGCGTCGATTTTCTAGCAGCGTATAATCTCTGGCAAAGAATTTCTGTTCGACATGTGTGGGAGTCAGTATATTCGGCTAAGTTGGCATTCCTAATTAGGACATCACCCATGGTAATTAAATTAAATAGCCCAGATGCAAACCTTCAGTAGCAAGGATCCGATCCCCGCTCGAATACCAATAATACCATTTTTATGGATTTTGGGATTTTGTGCATACTACATCCACTCTAGACGCCATGATTTCCACCTCTTTGTCGCAAGCTTCTCCCGAGATCGGTTCGTTCCCTGCATAATAATTTTCAAATCCATCCGCACCCACACATCCGCGTGTAAATTCTTTAAATTTTGGTTGACCAGTGCTACCGGTTATCACTCCCAATATCGGTGGTAAGATATTTCGACGATATATTGAAAGAATCTAATCGCAATTCCCGGAAAACAGCAGTGACCAGAGACACGTGCGAATTCTCGGAATTGACGGAAGTTTTGCAGTCCTCCCTCTGCGTACAGCAAGGAGCAGGTGCCGCATGCAGTGGTTCATTAACGGAACCATACATTTCTTCAGCGCCAGGCCATAATCGCCATTTGGGATTCTCATACCGCACACCGCGTGAAAGGAATCTTTTATATTTGCCACAAACCTGGACAAATTTCATCATCGTCGAACCATAAGCAACTTCAAGGATCGCCGTTGCAGTTCGGACGAAAATCGCACCACGCTCTACAAGTCGAATCACGTTGCAGTTTGGGCGAAAATAGCATCACGCTCTACAAGTCGGATCACGTTGCAGTTTGGGCGAAAATAGCATCGGCGCCGATTCGGCGTAATTCGAGCAAGACAGCGGAGGCAGATGCCGCATTCCAATTGGAATTTGAATTCCAATTCTGGCTCCCAGTTAATTTTGGCCGGGACTGCCAACTCGTTTTTGTATCGCTAAAGCGTTTGTAGTTTAATTTTCTTATTTTAAATATATGTTCGACAAGTTTCTAATTTAATTTACGATTCTTATTTAGCCATTATACTTGCGTGTGTGCTTACGACATAGTATGACATATTTATACACCTAAATTAAACTATTCTACAGCGCACATCGATCGTCATCAGACCTGCTGACTTCGTTAGAGAGTTTGTAAGTACGGCATAGTCGTAAATCATTTACATTTCTACATATATATATTCATTCTTGTCTGAGCCTGCACACTTTTGGTAAAAATATATACAAATATTAAATTAGAATCGTTTGCCCTAATATAATTTAACGTAATCTGCCTATGTGCTTTTCTGTAATTTCTGAATAAGTTTGCTGCATATCGATAAAATATGTAATCAGTTTCGTAATAATTTAACGTAAACAAAATATCCATTTCTTTTTCTATTTGATAATCTCGTACTGACACACGATCATATAGAGAGTCGTTTGGCGTGAAGAACGCTTAGCTTTAGGGTTCTAGTGTTAGGATTTGTTGTATTAAGAACCATGAACCATATTATCGTATTTGCCGTATTAAATGAAGTTTAAGATGAATTAATTTGTGATATTTTGAGGGCACCTTAGAGGATGTAGCGCAGCGGTTGTTTTAAGGGTGGAGTCTAATGAGACTTCACAGGTAGGGTGGGTATAGAAGGTGGCCAATAACGTCAAAAAATTAATTATGTTATTTATTGTCATTTCATGCTATATTCTTTTGCCATTTCTTCTGCAGTTGGCGCCATTATATCGCACCGCCAAGGCTCGAATGCGCCACCTGTCGGCTACAGCTTGCAACTGCAGTGCCTAAGGGCGGTGTGTTAAAATTCTAACTTTATTGCTAATATCTCCCATGTTTATCATCCGATTTTACTGAAATTTTCAGGAAACTTCCGCTATATTTTTTGTATCTATTAACTTTAACCCAAAAATAACGAGTATAGCTTATTTAACGTTTTTTATGATTTTTGAGATCTATTGTTTCACACGGACAGACAGACGGGCAGACGGACATGGCTAAATCGACTCGGCTGGTGATGCTGATCAAGAATATTTATATTTTATGGGGTCGGAGATGTCTCCTTCTGTCTGTTACATACATTCTCGGTTGGCACTAACCCATAATACCCTTGTACCCTACCGGGTATAAACAGTATTGAGACCGATAGAAGAGTCGTTACCGAAACATTTTTCTTCTCCAGTATAGAGAGATCTGAGCTAATCTGCTCCAATGTTGGCATCGACTGATTCTGGCGTGCAGAACGTTGGATCTGCTAAGGAAAGCTTGCAGACTTGCTTCCACGTAGAAGAAGAGGATTTAATAGCTTGGGCTTGATATGTGCGCGTCCTCGGCTAACGCCCGTTGCTGACGTCTGCTAGAATGGTGGGCAACAAAGTTTGCGAACCTGTAACCAGAAGGTTTTCCAGTCCCCAAATGGTACCCTTCATGAATTAGCGGTTGCATGGGTACGCTTTTAGATACCGCTTCTGAGATTAATATACGCTTGCTGCTGTCCATGCTGGCATCCTTAACGTAGATTTCAAAGACGGTTTTGAAGAGCGCAAGCAAACGCGTCCGATCGGCACAACATTTTCACAACTAATGTTGCTGATCGAACTAGTTAAACAGCTTCCAAAGTATCGCAACGTAAAGTGAGAAATTGAAGAAATTGGTTGATGGTCCCACCCTTTTCTTCGGAATTTGCGCACTGAGCCCAAGCTTGTCGCGTATGGGTACCCAATTGTGACAACAATATAAAAATTATCCAGGGATCTCGCTCTTTGCACTTAAGTGCTCATAATCCACCAATAACTTCGTGTGCACCATTGGGCAGTTTACGCTGATATTTGGGGTTGAAGCACCAGGAAGCGTCGTGGAACTGTATAAAAATTAATAATTCGACACGCAGGGCTTTGCTTTCAAGGCTAGATATTTTACAGCTTAGTGGGAAAAACAAAAAGGTTAATTCGGTGCAATACGGGCCACTTTTCAAAAATTTGTTGTGGCGAAACGGCTGGAGGTAGATTATTTATTTAAATGACATATACTAAGGTAACATTTAGACAATTTTTCTAAAAACGTTTTATGGAAAAATAATCACATGTACATATAGGAGTTATAGGGAAACTCCCGTGGCCCGTCCGAAAAAAATTGATTTGCGGTGTACATCCTAACGGTCCACAGAATCGTCCGATATGAAAACCAGAATATGCATTAGTTAAAGGATAATTGCCCGGAGGTATCACCGTGGAGTTATTCTTTTTTCATTTTTTTTCGATTTTTCATGAAAGTTTGAAGTCAAAATTCAATTCTTGACTAAAAGAAAAAGTTTAATTGTTAAATAAAAATTATAATAAAAAATAACATTAAAAAAAAAACCCGACGGTGATACCTGGAGAATTAGTTGCAGAAGCTGTGTGCAAAATTTCAAAACCATTGATCAAGTAGATGTTTAGTAATCGTGTATACCGACATTAAAAATGGCACTTTTCAGGGGAGCGCCCATACATCGAACATAGAATGACCTCCGTTCAACTAACCATTACTTCGTTATTTTTGCTCCGATCGATGTCAAATTTGGACTTTATGTTCTTCAGGTGTTAGACATTCATATAAAAAAATACAAAAAAAAGTGACGAAAAAAAATAAATACCATACCCCCCCTAAGTTACTATCAAACGTCACAAAATGTAATAGCAGAAACTTTGGAAATTAAAAATGCCATCATCACTTTAATTTCCCATCGTTAAGAGGTGTTGTTGTTTGATATCAGAAGTTTTTTAAATGACATATGTCTGTACATAGGTCTCCCACATTTTGCGGTAATTAGTACATCAATACCATGGCCAGAGGTCGTTCCTAAATGAACAATATTATTAAAACTCCAAGATTAAAAAAAAAAAAATTAGTATAGATTTAATTTACATATTTTTTTAGAAATTTATGCCAGTTTTCGTTGAGACTTAATAACATAAGGGGGTACGCCAGCCCCGCGTCCTCAAAAAGTGCTATAAAAACAAACATTTTTTTCTGAAGAACCTATGTGTAAGTTAAATTGAAAAGCTTTTATATTGTTCGTGTAGACCGTTAATACAAAAAAAAAAAAAAAAAAAAAAAGTTTTGAGAAAGTTGTATAGTTGCAGAGGTATGCGTCATTTAGTAGATCGGTTTTTGTCCTTGCGCATGGTGTACATGACTTAGCTATCATTAAAAAACTATAACACAAAGTTTTGTTCTCTGATCTTTTCAGAACGCTGGTTATCGTCACAAAAGTTAGCATCTCTGTAAGAGGTGTTTTGATTGATATCAGAACCTTTAATTTAATTTTTAATGAGTAAAATCTGGGAAATTTGAATTTTCGGAGATATGTGTGTTTTATAACCAAAAACCAAAAATTGGTTCAAATAAACAACAAAAATTAAAAAAAAACTTTTTAAATTAAAATATTTTAAAGCTTTGTTTTATGATTTTAAAATTTCTTGTATTTGTGCACATCTCTTTATTTTTACATAAGTGTTTGGACTCTACATATATTTTTACATAAATGTATGTATGTGTATGTAAAAGGTTAGGTATATGGTATCTTTGGTAATAATTTTAATGAGTAATATCTCGAGAAAGCGAGAGAGGGATCATTGCTACTAATTTTAATGAGTTATATTTTTCAATCAAAAATGTACTACAGAAAATAATAAGTTTTTGTTGTAATACATATTCCATAATCTAAAAAAATTGTAAACCATAAATTATTTGTAATACTTCAAAGGTAGCTGGTTATGAATGAAACCGCCAGTATTGCTGTTTACTTAATTTACTGGTTAATTTTGAACATCTGAATTTGATTGATCTGACCGCTATGCGGGTGGTTGCATCAAGAACAAAAATGTGTTAAGTTTAAGCTTAAATTATGCAGGTGAAAGATGTAGGTAAGTTACATTTCTCATGTGCTGCTATGGATTTTCTTGGATGCTTAAAGCGCTATGGTGGCCATTTTTACCCTCTCTATTACATTGGCCAGCTTGCTGTCTAGCACTATGCCGAGGTACTCTCTGAGTGTTAATTTCATAATACTGCTGAGGGTCGATGGACAAACTCCCGTTATAATTATTGTTATGTCGTCGACATTAGTTGTTATTTTAGAGACTTTCCTCTCAAATCTCTTGATTAGGTCGTCCACCGCCATATTCCGTTGATGGCGTTCCATTATTGCTTCTGTCTTGACGTTGTTAAATGCTCCGGATATGTCCACAAACACTCCGAGAGCATATTCCTTGTTATGTAGGGCTCTCTCTATAGTGGCTACTAACGAATGCAGTGCCGTTTCTACTGATTTCCCTTTGGTGTAGGCATGCTTGTTGGTCGATATGAGTCTCCCTACATCATTTCTGAAGTGTAGGTCCAATAGATTTCCGAGTGTTTTTATTAAAAATGATGTGAGGCTTATCGGTCTGTAATCTCTGGGGCTCATAATGTTGCACTTTCCTGCTTTTGGCAGGAAGACAATCCGAGAGGTCCTCCATTGGATTAGGATATAGCCCGTGCTTAGACAAGCTGTGTATATTGGGGAGAGCCATGGGGTGATCTGATCTTTGGTCACCTGTAGCACGGCTGGAAATATTCTGTCTAGTCCTGGTGCTTTTATACCCGCGA
Organism: Drosophila tani; assembly: GCA_008042535.1. Classification (NCBI taxonomy): domain Eukaryota; kingdom Metazoa; phylum Arthropoda; class Insecta; order Diptera; family Drosophilidae; genus Drosophila; species Drosophila tani. Next base: position 12,352 of record VNJO01009507.1, on the reverse strand, counting down.
AGGAGTCTATAGCCCATTGACATCCAGATCGCCAAATTTCCTGGAAAACAATTTTGTCGTACATCACGTAGAATGAGATGAGACCAACCGGGTCGTATATAGACATCATCATGCTCAGAAATTCGCGCTTGGTGGGGCCAAGGTCATTATGTACAATGTCCCCACCAACGGCTACCCGCTTCCATCGGAAACGGCGTAGTATAGGTACAAGTTGTGCTAGTTGAACTTGTCCTTTCAGTAGCATCGTTTTGAGAGAGACTCCGACTGTTATCGCAGCTGCGACCCATACAATCCGAATATTACCCGGCTTGATGACGTTGACTACCGGGAATATCGGTAGGAACCAGTAGGGCTTCTTGGGAAGCAATACGCTTTGCGTATCCCTTTCGTATATACTCGTCCAGTTTGCGTCGTATTTGCTGGGCAAGCTCCGGTTGGCGTAACAGCTTTTGATTGATACAGCGCGCGCGTTTGAGGGCTGTTGGCAAGCTTTTGGGCAGGTCACTGTCCTTATACTTCCACAGCAAGCCGGTCTCGAGCTGTCCTTCTAAGCGCTTCGTATTCGCCTCTAGCTGTTGCATTGCCAGTAGATCGTCGTCGGACTGTACCTTACGCAATGTCCTGCTGCGACCACAAGGACTGTCGGAGAAGGCGCAGAATCGCCTTGTAATTATCTTCGTCACAAGTACAAATCTGGAAAACAGGATAACTGCAACCTTTGGCGTGCGTTGAGGTCGCTATTCCGCCTCCTTTGATAACCCAGCCTAATCGACTATTCTCGGCAATTGGACCCTCTAGGTTGCCTTACTTAGTGCGTGGGGCGCATCAAAAAAAAACTGTTGTTGAGGCCAATCCACACTCGGGATTGGATTCTGCTATATCCGGAAGCTCAAAGGCTTCCGTGAGACCGTGCACCTAAAATTCGCAGATCGGCCTTCATGGATTCGTCTTTGTAGCCGTGCATGCCAGCTCTCTACCGCATGCATAGTGCTTGCGGTTGACCCTTTATTTTAAGGGCTGCTAACAGTAGTTCGTCGATCAAGGTTAGCGAGGATCCGTGGCCAATGAATGCGTGGGAGTTGATTTGCTTCCCTTTGGCATAAAGCGTTACTGGTATCACGACAAACAATACCGCATCAGTGACTATGAGTGGCCATGAGTTCTCGATTCTCCCGATGTAGCAGTTGGTTGTTGTACCAAACATCCATCTAAGCCGCACGGATCGGTAATTTCGCACCATTGCCTAAGTGGCACATACATTTTGCAGCTCTATAGCGATGTCAACTAGGCTCTCCAGTTTGTTTTCCCTGACAGAAGGGAATATTTTTATTTGTTCCAGCAGAAATTCGACGATCATTTTGGGCCGTCCAAAACGCATTTCCAATGTAGAAAGTATCTGTGAGAAACAGTAAGCGTGCAGCATTAAACTCCGAACCGCTAGTTTAGCAGGTCTATCAAGGGCGTGGCACAGGCGCATTAGATTCTCAGCGTCGGAGAAGCCACATAGCTCGGTCGACTGCTCGTATGTGGCCACGACGAATAAGGCACGTCCCGGAGCCCAGCGCAGAAAAATTTATTTCTGGTAAAAGAAATTTAAGAATGTTGTGGTAGTTCGAAATAGTGCCAGCGCCGCCCAAAAATCTTGCTCATGGCGATTGTTTGTTTACGTTTTATTAATGCAAGCCTTCCTGGTGAGAACTTAAATATCCTGCAATTTACAATGTTTGAGGATAAGGTTTCTAGGCTATGTTTACAATCTCTTACTTTTTGGCCGTTCACAACTCGTGCCAAATCCAGAAAGACCGAAAACTTTCCATGGGCCTAAGCTTAAGAAAAACTAGTGCCAGGCAATCACTCGATGACGGGTATCGATCACGCTATCGATCCCTACGATCGATAGGACGTTTCAGTATTGGAAACAACCCGTCGAACTAGTTCTTGGAATCTATCGCAACAATTCGGTTGAGTACATATTCAATTTCGCGACAACTTTAAACTACTTTCAACTTTATTGTGTTCTCCTTCTGCGACTACTCTCTGCTTGACGACTTCTGTTCTACCACGACCTCTTCTCGCTCTCTTGCATTCTCCACTTACTCTTCGGCGCTTCTAACTTCTTCCTTCTTAATTATGTCTGACTTGCCATGACTGGGAAAACTGGAAGGTTTTCGGTGAGTGTCAGGGATAGGTGAGGTGATCATAGTAATGCCACATTATATATATGAAAATAGTGGTAATTTAGGAGTCTTAGAAGGTGTGTAGATAAACCGCAGGGAGTCCGTGCGGACTTCCCTATTATATAAACATAACCGGATGTTTTGGGATTGCCTTCGTGTATAAATAAATAAACAAATTCTCAAAAAAAGATTCCGTACACCCAAGAAATGAACGCGTTCGAAACGGTCAAAAATCAAGGCCATACCTGGGCGATTTCTGTAGCTTAAGTCCATGTACATACATAAGTGATTTTTGTTTTTACGCAAGAATTACAATTATTTTACTTCAATCGACTTTGCTATGTAAGTTAATATGTAGCTTTTAAATGGATGCAAATATTATAAAAATTCTATGAAACAACTAACATTTCCAACACAGAATTGTTCCGACTGGGACTCGAACAAGCGACCTTCAGATTCAAAGACTAGCACACTAAGCATTACGCCCGGGTGATGAAGCGTTAAATACATACTATACCAAATTATGCTTTCTAGCCCCTTTTCACTCCAACTTGAGACGCTTCTTAAGGTGCATATAAGGGCATATGACTTTCAAAAGTTTTCGACTATCAACACCAATAACAAACCTAAATTTGCTAGAAGTAGAAATATATATATTTGGCTCATAAGAGATTAATAGGCTTTCTATATACCAATTTTAATGCCACACAAAAACACTTCAATTTAACGAATGAATACAAGTTAAGAGATATGAAATTAATAATCTACTGCTGCGATGCATGACTTGATCTGACTCCAATTCCAGTATTACCTCTATTTTTGACGGAATTTATTTTGCTCGGGTCAACTGTCTTTCCTAAATGAAATCGGGCTGGTTGCTTGATATTTAAAGCCGAACCACTCTTGTCTACTTTGCCTTCCACTGGAACATAATGGTTCAAATAGTTTTCAGCTTGAACCCGCCCAACTACTACCGGCGAGGGTAGACGCTCCAGCATTTCTGTTGAATGCACTTTAAGATGAGTGTATACGGCAATATAGCTTTGCGTTGTATCAAGCTCGATATGCTGATCCAGGACTGAGCGGCCAGGAAGCTCAAAATGTTTTCCTAATATTGGCTCTCTAATGGGTCTGTCTAAAAGTTTTTTTAACTCAGTCACGTCTTCCGTCTGAGCGGTATCTTCCTCACGTTCTTCTGTCGGTTTTCCTTCGGATCGTTTTACGGCTCTCTCCGACTGTATTCCTGAGATTACTTTAAGAGTCGTTGAGCTTGCTACCTTCTTAATATCCGGGGGCATACGGTAAACGTGGCTATCATCGCCTGCCTGTTCGAAAGGTGTAAGCTTTGACCACGGCAACACTGTACCCAAAGTTCCCAAATATCGACCTCCCTGCGTCCATAGACGGCAAGAATAATCGTGACTGCCTCTACAGGAATAGTTTATTATAAATAAAATAAAATTGCAAAAGAATATTAATCTACCTACGTAAATAAAATTTTTGGAAGGTTGATGAAGGAAATGGAATTAATGGCCTTTAAGTGTCCTTTGTATGAGCTTACAAGAAGCGGCTCCGGCTGATTCCGCACAGCTCGTTTAGCTCTAGTCAAGAAGAGCTCCTTCCGAAGAAATATAAACTCAAGTCGAAGTTTTGGAACACAAACATGAATTTTTTCGTCTTCTGGAACGCTACAAGGCAAGAAATAATAGTTTGGGTTTATTTAGTAAATATAATAATTAAGTTTAGAATAAATTTGATTTGTTATTTTTCTAGTAAATTATACAATTTTACTATTCCATTCGATACTCTTTAGAGATCAATACAAAATTATTGAGTGGGAATAGCTTCATAAAAAGTTGCGTGTCAATTTAATACTTTCGAAAGTATAAAATCGATACTTTCTAAGTTATCAAGTTGATACTAGACAATATCAATATAAAATATAAAAACTCATCGAATTTCTAATTTCAATTCACCAAAAAAAAATACCAAGACTTAAAAAAAAAAACTTAGTATAGATTTAATTTACATATTTTTTTAGAAATTGATGCCAGTCTTCGTTGAGACTTAATAAGGGGATACGCCAGCCCCGCGTCCTCAAAAAGTGCTATAAAAACAAACATTTTTTTCTGAAGAACCTATGTATAAGTTGAATTGAAAAGTTGTTATATTGTACGTGTAGACTGTTAATACAAAAAAAAAACAAAAAAGTTTTGAGAAAGTTGTATAATTGCAGAGGTATGCGTCATTTAGTAGATCGGTTTTTGTCCTTGCGCATGGTGTACATGATTTAGCTATCATTAAAAAACTATAACACAAAGTTTTGTTCCCTGATCTTTGCTGCACGCTGGTTATCGTCACAAAATTTGGTTCCCCTTTAAGAGATGTTTTTGATTGATATCAGAAGTTTTTGTTTAAAACTCAAATGGGAAAAAATAGCAAAAGATTTCATGTAAAAAGTTAGCTATACGGGAGGGATCACTGCTACTAATATTGATTAGTAAAATCTCGAAAAAGCAGGTGCTCCGCAATCTCAAGGGCTATACGGTCTCGAGTTACTATAAAAATCGTAAAATACGTTTTCGAAATAAATAATGCGGTTATGGACAGTGAGAGCATTTTTAACATTGTCAAAAATACCATAAACGGTCACGCTTTGGTACTAATTTTAATGAGTAATCAGGCGGTTTTCACTTTTATTTTTCGTTTTAGACCAAAAACGTACGTTTTCGTTTTCATGTGCTCCGGTTTCCACAAACTTTTTGTCATCGTTTTGTTATCAAAATATTTAATCGTTTTTATTGCTCAAACAGATGACTTAGATGTTTTGAGAAGTAAACGGAATGCTTAAAGGCCTTTACTCTTTTTAATTGTTTGTTTTAAAGCCAAATAAAGGCAGAAATTGTTTATTTACCGGTCCAAGAGGGCTGCCACCCTTTGATGATATGTCTTTTATACCTGTTTTTATTGGTAAAAATTCCATTTAAACGTTAAAATAAACTGTTTTTTTTTATTAAAACCTTATTTTACCCTCCTTGAACATTAGAAATTACCACCTGTTAAATTTAGAAGCATTTCGACCAGATTGTTTTGTTCCATCAACAGTACGGCAGCACTGGCAACCAAAACGAAAGATGTTGTTGCCGACGGCAAATACATATTTTGTTCCCAAATTCGAGGTGGGGTCAGAAAGGAATTATTTATAAAGTAAATACGATTTAGATTGATCTACTGATGGTGTGAAATGAACATCAATAGACCAAGGATTCAACTATTTTTTTCTTTTTGCAATTAAGAACCGATTTGATGTATAACGAGAAAGAAAGCTAACTTCGATCAACCGAAGTTGGTAACCCTTGCAGTCTGCAATTGGATCATTGAAAATCGAACCATTTTAGTAATGTTGAAAAAGCATCGAATTTTGTAAATTTTACATTCTACATATAGAATTGTACATTTTCATATAAATCGAGAGATCGCTTCTATGACAGCTATATGGTATAGTGGTCTGATCTTAATGAAATTAAAACCGCAACTCTAGAACTCTAGAAAATTTCAGCTCGATAGCTCAAAAACTGAGAGACTAGCTCGCGTAGAAACCGACAGACGGACAGACGGACAGATAGACAGACAGACAGGCAGACGGACATGGCTAGATCGACTCGGCTGGTGATGCTGATTAAGAATATATATATTCTATATATATATATATTAATGATTGTATGGTCTCCTGTGAAACATCCAGGTTCAGAATTAGGGATAGCTGTTGATAGACTGTTTGGTAGAACTCAACTCTAGTATCGTTTCCTTGAGCATGGGCATAGAGCTGGTATTCTAAAGTTTTAAGGTCTCGTTTGTTGGCGAAATGCTATGTTAGGGATTTCGAAATAGCTGTCCAGTCGAGTGGGGTGTTGTATGATTCTAGCACTGCGTCTGCCTGTCCAGTAATTTGATTACGGATTGCTAAAATAATGCCGAAATATTTTGGTGAACCGATTCTACCTTCATACATTTTTAAAACTCGTGTTACGCTCTTTTTCCATGAGGAATATTCACTTTTGTTTCTTGAAAATTCTGTAAGCGATCGTACAATGTCCGGTAGTTCTCGTTTGATTGTTTGGTATGTATATTGCGAAAAATCATTATTGGGTTTAATTATTTCCTTCACTAAGCCACTTAATTTGGTTTCTAAGACACCTTTTATTATTTCTTCGATATCTTTCTCGGTCATGAGTTGCGCGTTGGTTGTTGCGGAAGAGCCGGTAAGGTTTCCTAGTCTGTCTGCTAAATCTTGGTCGGGCATTATAGTTATTTTTTGTGATCACGATATTTGAACAGTAGAGGGATGAATTTATATTTTAAAAAATTTTTGGATAGTTACTCAGAATTCGGAATGAAAATAATTAATTATTTTGTGTTGTAAAAATTATAAAGTTTGATTTAAAACTTAGAATTTAACTGTTCTGTGTTTTCTTTATTTTTAATTCCTATTTTATGTATAAATGTTTTTTGTTTAGATTTGATAGGTAACGATTTTTGTAGAAAATTTAGCGATCGATTAAGTTCAATTTTAATGTTCTTTGATTCTTTGTTTATCAATTTAATTATTTGTTAATTATTATTCTTTCCTTTTCATGGAATTTGTTTGTCGCTTGACATTTATTGTTTCCTTTTTTGTTTGGAATATTTGCTTTATTTTATGCTTACAAAATAATCATATCTCGGTGTGCTCTCGTGCCGGTAATCTTTGGTGTTTTTCCTTTTTGTCCCACGTTGCAGCGATTTTTCCAGAATGCGGGTATACTTTACACCTTTACACCTTTATTTTCGCGTTCCCTCCGAACGGATACTAAATTGAATCACAGCGATATAATTTGGCCTGATATGTCCACCAGGTACAAGTCCTTTTTGCAGGAGTGTCACTTTGTAGCGTTTTCTGGAACGGCACTTTTAATTGTGGCACTTCCGGGTTTCGGTGGTCGGGTTTTTTCGTACGGATTAGGCAAAATAATATTTCCGAACCGGCAGGATTTTCTTTACTGCTCGACACGAGACTCGGAACTTGTATCCTTTCGCGAACTTTATATCAGGTCCCTATTCGGGCGCCAGTTAAAGTTTAACTAATATTTGTTTTAAAAAAATAAAAACTTTATTTATTGAGTGAAATTTTTCAACTGACTTTTCTTATGTTAATGATTAATAATGTAACCTATGCGTCGTTAGTCTTCTGCTGCCGCTTCTGCCGCTGCTGCTGCCTCTGCTGACGTTCTCTGCTTTCATCGTGAACATTGCTGCTGTCGCTGCGGTCGGTCCTAATTGGTCGCTGTCGCTGATATTGCTGCTGCCGCGATGCAGTTGACCATTTCTTATTCTAATTGGTCAATGTAATTTGGCAATAATTGTTGTTGCCAAATGCACTCGCTGTTGGGTTCAATCACCCAGCGTTAAAGCTTTCCCACGATCGTAAGGTTGGAAGTGCAAACTCAGCGCACGTGGCTGCTGAACTCAATTGGGGACCTACATTCTAGCCAGTAACCTTATATGTTGGGAAATCGGTGCTTATGCCTTACTCACGCTCGTAATCAATTGTGTGGCGATACTCTTACTTTGTTTGAGCATTTAGCATTTTGGGTGTTAACTTATATGAGCTAGGGAAATGATCTGGACAAAATTTAATTTAAAACAAGTAAGAAAGCTAAAGTCGACTGTGCTCGACTGTGAGATATCCGGTACCTAAACGTTTGCGCTTCACACTAAAAGACAATTTAAAATTGTACATACATTATAATAGTCTACTTCGATACTTCTTAAAATAAATCGCCTCTCGAATTAGCTCCCGACCTAAACAATTTAATGTCATACTTAAATANTCATTTCTTGCTATATTCTTTTGTCATTTCTTCTGCAGTTGGCGCCATTATATCGCACGGTCAAGGCTCGAATGCGCCACCTGTCGGCTACAGCTTGCAACAGCAGTGCCTTAGGGCGGTGTGTTAAAATTCTAACCTTAATGCTAATATCTCCCATGTTTGTCATCCGATTTTACTGAAATTTTCAGGAAACGTCCGCTCTATTTTATTCATTTATTGTATCTATTAACTTTGACCCGAAAATAACGAGTATAGCTAATTTAACTTTTTTTATGATTTTTGAAGGCGCAAGTGGGCGTGGCCAAAATTTAAAAACAAACTTGATCTGCGTGCAACAGATTCCAATGTTGTCACCAAATTTGGTAACTCTCGCTCTTATGGTCTCTGAGATCTGATGTTTCACACGGACGGACAGACGGACAGACAGACATGGCTAGATCGACTCGGCTGGTGATGCTGATCAAGAATATATATACTTTATGGGGTCGGAGATGCCTCCTTCTGCCTGTACATACATTCTCGGTTGGCACTAACTTCAAATACCCTTGTAGCCTATGGTTACCGGGTATAAAAATATATATATTAACTAAAGTATGGCTACACTACAGGCAATTAGAGAAACATATGATAGAGTTCAGTTTACCCTTATTTTAAACAAAGAGTTCATATCCATAATATAATGGAATGAAATGAATTATATAAAGAAATAAATAACATAAAAAATGACTAATACATGGCCACAGAGAAACTTTAAATCAAGATCATTGGTCCCAAGTATCCAAATTTTTAATCAGACTACGATTTAATTTAATATTTACTAACCTAAAGTTCAATTTAGATATATCAGTACCGACCATACTTAACATTTCTCTAACAGTTGGAACTAGTGATGAACCGGAATCAACAGAACAAACAGACACTGACCAAATAGAGTCAGGTGAGCTTGCAAAGACAAATTCTAAAATAGAAGAGCAAGCAAGAGCATTTAAATAATCTTACTATTCCAGCTGTTTTGATGGCATATCTGGATAATTGTATAGATTCTGATACATGTTTATACACAATATAGATATAGATATAGATAATATATAATATAGATAATGGCGCAAACTAATATTGATTTTATTAATACAGCATCCAAGCTTATACCAGTTTTCGATGGTAAAGCTGAAAACTTAACAAGTTTTTTGATGCATTATAAATATTAGAATTAATAAATAGCGAACACAAACAATTAGCTGTTTCTATAATAAAAAAAGCTAAAAGTTTTCGCCAGAAATTTAGTCGGAAGTGAAACAACAGTAACTGAAGTCATTTCCAGATTAAAAAGCAACGTCAAAGGCGAAACTGCAGAAATATTGTCAGCAAAACTGATGAATCTACAGCAACGCAATGAAACTGCTAACCAGTAGGAAAAAATGACAAAATGGTAGAAAGTGCATATACATATAACAGACGGTTTACCCCTAGAGTTAGCTAGAAGATATTCCACTCAGCATGTGGTCAAAGCAATGACTAAAAATTGCACAATCGATAAGGTTAAACTTATCATGCAAGCTGGTACCTTCAATACTATGAATAAGGCCGTATCAAAATTTGTAAATAGTTGAACAGAAGCAACCGGACAGCCAAACACTGTCCTATTTTACAAAAATCATCCACAGCGCGGCGGAAACCGCGGACGTGGAAATTATAGAGGTAACCTTCGCAGTAGCAACAATAATTACAACAAGAGTACCCAATACAATAATGGACGAGGCCAATATAGAGGAAACTCGAGTGTCGAGGCCACAACAATAATAACCGAAGTAATGTCAGAGTAACCCATAATACATCGGGAAACTCGCAAAACCCTTTAGATACTCAACAGTAGAAAATGCAAGGGATCATACCATTATTCTCAGTCAGAACATATTTGAATCATTCAACCATGTGGCTACAGGAAAAGAACTTGTCTTCTTAGTACACAGATGCAGACATTTCAATAGTTAAAGAAAATTCTGATGTCTTTCATGACATACAAGATAATTTTATTATAGACAAAAGAAATAAGTCAAGAGGTAACCACATCCAAGGGGTTAACTTCTATTGAGATAAAGACCACTAAGTACATAATCCAACACGATTTTCATATCGTAGATTTACAATTCGTTATTCCTTGTGATGGCATATTAGGAATCGATTTTATTTAAAAATACAACTGTTAGTTAGACTTCAAGTCATCTGAAGATTGGCTTATAATTAGACCTAATAACTTAAAATTTCCAATAACATACAGTTCTGGCAACAACTTGATACTTCTGTCAGCAAGATCCCAAGCTATTAGAAAAATCCAAATAGATTCAAAAGAAGACAGTGTATTGATTCCAAATCAAGAAATTAACCATGGTATTTACATAGAAAGTACCATAGCAACATCTTAAAACGCTTTTATAAGACTAATCAATACAACAAACAAAGATCAAGTAGTCAGTACACATTCGAACTACGGAGTAATCGAAACTAATCTAGAAAATAGAGAAAAATCTGTATTATCTCAACTTTCAAAAAATATTCCTCCACAATTCAAGTCACAGCTTTCAAACTTATGCACCCAATAAAATGATATATTCGGATTGAAAACTTAACCAATATTCACAAATAATTTTTATAAACAAAAATTGAGATTAAAAGATAATGAACCAGTGCATATGAAAAAATTACATAAACCCACACAGTCAGGTGAACGAAATACAGAAACAAGTCGGAAAATTGATCACAGACGGGATCTCCAGGTTCAGAACAAAAGAAATGACGATTATCGATTGACTATCGTCAAATTAATAAAAAATTACTGTCCGATAAATTTCCACCCCCAAGAATTTATGATATTTTGGATCAACTTGAACGAGCAAAAAATTGTTCATGCCTTGACTTAAGGGGTTATATACAGTTGTACCGCCAAAAAAATTAAATTATCGATTTTGTTTTGACACCATAAAAAATATTTATTAAAAATGTTTGTCGACGTTGTTTAGTACATGTTTCTGGGTACTTATTAAAATTTTTTCATAAAAAATTATTAAATAATAAAAAATGTTATGGCCGAATTCCAAGATCGTCTATTTTCGATGGTGACTTGCGGAGGAGGAGAACGGTTCATCGGAAATCAAAAATTCAAAAGAAATTCGTTAGTATATTGTATTGCCTAGTCCCTGGACGATGGATTTGTAAAAATTTTGATTTAAAAAAAAATGGCGACGGTTTTAACAAAAAATTGACTTTTTCAAGGTATAAGATTTTCGATTTTTATGCTCTAAAAAAAAGGAAGTTTTCAAAAAAATTCAAAATCTTTCGTCCAAGGACTAGCTATTATTATAATAAAGAAGTGGTCAAAATTTGGTTTTGATCGGATTAATAGTTTTTTAGTTATCGTGGTCACCGCAAAGGTTATTTCGAAAAAACAAGATTCTAAAATAATCGCGTTCAAGTTAACCGCTTCTCCCGAGCCGACGTGTAGGTAGTGCGCTATAAATAGCTACAACTTCGGTTCTAATGCTCCGATCGTTATGAATTTTTGTGAGACTATCTCAACTGTATAGGCAATAAAAAAAAAATCGATTTTTTCATCTATCACAACTATATATAACCCCTTAATGTCAGGATTTCATTAAATTGAACTCGAACAAAGTTCAAGAGATATAATGTCATTTTAAACGAGCAATGGCTCGTATCACTTCACGCGAGTACCTTTCGGACTACAAATTGCGCCTAATTCATTTCAGAGAATAATGACTATAGCAGGAGGTGCGCTTAGATACTGTTGCAGTGCGATTTTTAATTGCGTTACATTAATGATTGCCTTGATACTGTGTGGAAGCTAGTTCCAAGTGCAAACAGCTTATAGAAAGAACTGCCTCCTTGTGCATAGATACACTGATTAGAAAATGGCATTGTAAAATCAAATACGATTTTTTTTAATTTCCGAATATAAAAATTTAATACAAACGTAATGGAATCAAATAGAATTTAATTTAATTTAATAGAAATCTATTCAAATTTATTTTGTATATGTTTCATATTTCACCTGAATAGAAATCACTTTAAATTTAATAGAAATATTGTATTTCATAATAAATATGATTTGTAATCAAATTAAATAGATTTTCTTTCTAAAACTAAAAAAAAATATATTTAGATCCATGAGTCATATTGATTCTTGTAGTAGAATTTGATTTATATTAAAATTAAATACATTTTCTTTTCAAAATAAATTTAATTTACAAAATGTTCTCGCGCGTGTGCGCATACAATTCCCAACTGGTG
>VNJO01009505.1:0-10831 GCA_008042535.1 Drosophila tani | reverse complement strand
GAGCGCCATCATTTGGCGGGCTGTGGGAAGCTGCGGTAAAATCAGCAAAACGACTACTGGTATCAGTCACAGCCACATCGTCGTTAACATTTGAGAAGCTCAACACAGTGATCATTGAAGTTGAAGCAATCCTCAATTCACGGCCGCTTACCCCAATGTCATCAGACCCGACTGATACATCAGCCCTTACTCCAGGGCACTTTCTGATTGGTGAGCCATTGACAGCTCCTCCCGATGTGAACCTAGCCTCACCCGGAAAAACATTGGTGAAGAGATGGGAACTAGTATCCAAACTAAAGCAAGCATTCTGGAATCAGTGGTCCATGGAGTAGCTACAAGGACCTCAAATGCGTACCAAATGGAAAACCATGTCGCAGAATGTTGAAGAAGGACAACTAGTTCTCGTAAAGGAAGACATCATGCCGGTGATGAGTTGGCCAATGGGAAGGATAGTAAAGACTTATCCTGGCAAGGACAACCACGTCCGGGTAGTAGACGTTAAAACTGTGGCGTATACGCGCAGTTACTCGGCTTGCTCCGCTTCTGAAAGAAGAAGCCACAAAACGTCCTCGCAGCTCCATCGAAGAAACAACGATGTCAGAAGAAATCCCAACACAGAGGAAGAAGGCGAAGCTTCCGATCCTTCCAACTTTGCTGGCCATGCTACTCATCCTCCCACTAGCAATGGGACAACCAATAACTGTGACTCAGTTTACAAATCAACCCGGAATATTCTACGACCGAATCGGTACTTCCAGAATGGCTGTTTCAGAATGGACCATTATTGCGTACTACGATTTGAAACCATATTGGACCGATATGAGAATATTATCCGACGGGATTATTGAACTCAAACATAAGTGTTCAGAGCTACGAAACGCAAATGCCTTTAACTCTATATCTCAGCATTTTCAACATTTAAATGGCGAGTTACAAGCGGGAAATGATCTGATTAACCATTCCCGACAGCGCAGATCACCACTTGATATAGTCGGAAACGTAGCGCACTCATTGTTTGGAGTGCTTGATTCCAACTATACAGAAGGAATGACCAAAGTCATAAACGAAGTCAAGTCCAACGATTATGTGCTGATGATGCTGCTCAAGAATCAAACGTCTGTTCTTGATTCTACTATAAGTGTAGTGAGAAAGAGCAATTCAGCCAACAACAAACGAATCAGGACGCTAGAACAACAACTAGCAACGATCAACAGAGAGAGAGGCAAATACGAAGGCGACTATCTACAGTAAGCATTCATGATCCTAACAGCCCAGCTAACTCTGCTGGCGACGCGGATGCAGCGGATGCAAAATGAGATAGCCAGCGTCCTTACTGATGTTCGCCACCGAACCATAAGTCCCATGCTAGTATCTCCTCAGCAACTGAGAGATCAACTAGATCAAATTCGCGATCATCTTTTGCCAGATCAAATGTTACCGGTATAATCTGAAAATGCTATCCAGCTCTACCGAATCATGCACGCTGAAGGCACAACAACCACCGATCATGTAATCTTCAAGATTACACTACCTCTGGTATCCACTGCGCAGCAGGAAGTCTTCAGCATAATCGCTATCCCGGCGTGGAAGGGAGGAAGCTGGCATAGATTCAACAACAAGACACATATCATAGCCGTCAATGCCCATAGAGATCAATTCATGGGATTGACTGAAGACGAGTTTGAGTTATGTCTAAAAGTGCCAAACGACGAGCACATATGCTTCAATCATCAAGCTACGTTTAGCGCGGATAATCAGTGTGAATTTCAATTATTTAAGAACAAAACTGAAACACTATGTGAGGAAACACCGTCCACAGTACACCTTGAAGGAACGGGGTTACTATCTCTCTCCTCAGGCTGCACCGCGCTCAAATCAAAAATTAGTGTTAGTGCATTCAGCACTACGATCAGCGAAACGAAATCAACATACGTTCGCTTCGGCAATATTACCAATTTTGGCGTAGAAGAAACATCAGAGTCAGCTCAAGAAAGTACAACCCGAGTATCCGAACTAGATGAATTAGATGTCCTACAACAAAGGCTGGCCAAACTAAAGGTTACAACATGGAAAAATCAGTTCAGCACTGTCCAGCATCATCAAGTAGCTGCTTATTTTGCCTTAGCAATATCAATTATAGTGATCATTGCATTTATTCTAAGACGGCAATACGGCAAATGGAAGCCACGACGGTCCGTCGTCAAACATCAGGAAAACGCTGAGCAGTCATTACCGGAACCTACCCCACGCCGTTTTGCGTTGAACACCTGTTCAACGGCCGGGAGAATGTTCAGTCAATATGCATATGCGATAAGAAAAGGTAGCAATTATCAGGTCATGCGCGAATGCATATTCTGCTGACATGAAGAAGTCGAATTTGGCAATGTTCCCATTTCTGCATAGATCATAATACACAATAACCCACATGTCTCTTTACACACAATTTCGTTGACATAAGCATATTCTTTATACTTTGTTTTATCTATAAATACCGTTAAGTTTCCTCAATAAAATCAGTAATTGTTTTGACCACAACTCGAGCTTTACTCATTTGGCTGCATCCAACAGAGGCTGTCGCAGAGTCTTCAGACCCTCATGTGCACCACCTATAGTCCAACTGGTTCATGTTCTAGTTGCGGCGACACAAAGCAGACAGTTTATGTACTGTATGCCAGGCACCTAAGCCCACATTTACAGACACTGCAAACCACACAGATATAAGACTCTTTGATTTAGTCTTCGGAAATATCTGTATGATTTATTTTTGTAAAGTAAGAACACTAGTGCTTATCTTTTTTAAAAATCCGCATTGGAGCTGGTGAGGATCAGGATAGAACCGGCTCGAAGGACCATGAAATGGAGTGGGCGGATTAGAAGCCGTAGATGTAGTCCCAATGAAAAGGTCCAAAAATCCCCCGTAGAAAAATAAGTAGTTGTTGCATGTTGAATTAAATATAAACTTTATTTGCCTTCATCGGCTGGGTCGAAAATCAGAACTAATTACATGTCATAAAATAGAAGTTTGGGAGAGCGGAATGGAAAGCACTTGCGGACTGGAAGCACGGAGGAAGAGAGAGGGAGAGAGAGTGTGGGAGAGCGCTGGGCTCCATTAAGCCGGACATTTCGAAGCCGCTAGCGCTTCACACTGGCTCTCGAAAAAAAGCGCCCTCTTAGCGCGAACAGACTGCAAACGATTGCAATTTCCAGTTCGCCTTGCGTTCGCAATGACAATTAACAAGTCGCAAGGCAAATCGCTTAGTGTTTGCGGGATAGATTTAAAAAATCATTGTTTTTCACATCGGCAATTATACGTTGCGCGTTCACGAGTTGGGAAACCATCCGTTTTGTTTGTGTTAACGTCAGACCAAAAAACAAAAAATGTGGCTTACCAAAGATTACTTCAAAGAAACGGATAATTAGCGGACACGTATAACGCTTCGATTCAGTATTTACTTTGGATTCACTTTCATTTACTTAAAGAAGTTTGTAAGGTAGTGTCCTGGGCTGGGATATGTCTCAGTCTGGCCAGGGTTCTTTTACAGAAAATTTAATAATTTCCGACCGATTTGGGGTGGGACAGGATCAGGGAGAAAGTGGGCTACCCTGATCCCAGCTTAGGTCGAGTGAGCGATCCTGGGTGGCTGCTAGTGGGCGTGGCTAAGGAAAACCCCAAGAAAGTGCACACAACTACACACAGGGCCGAATCGGGCTGATAAAACGCGCGGGTGAAAACGAGAGAGAGAGAGAGCCCATAGAAAATGAATCCAAGGGTTAAACCACAGTTGGATAAGGCTACGCGAGGGCGAAAACGAGAAAGAGCCCAGAGCAAACGCAGACAAGGGTTAAACCGCAGTTGTAAGCTTTACTACAGGGCCGGATCAGGCTAAGCGCGGGGAAAACGATAGAGAGCCCAGAGTAAACGCAAACAAGGGTTAAACCGGAGTTGCAAGCTTCACTACAGGGCCGGATCGGGCTACGCGCGGGTGAAAAGAGAGAGAGAGAGAGCCCAGAGCAAACGCAAACAAGGGTTAAAACCGCAGTTGTTAGCTTCACTACAGAGTCGGATCATGCTACGCGCAGGGAAACTAAGAGAAAACCCAGAGCAAATGCAAACTAGGGTTAAACCACAGTTGTAAGCATGTACTACGGGGCCGGATTAGGCTACGCGTGGGTGAATAAGAGAGAGAGAGCCCAGAGCAAACGCATACAAAAGTTAAAACAGCAGTTGTAAGCTTCACTACCGGGTTGTACCGGGATACGCACAGGCTGAAATTAGTTCCCAGGGTAAAGACGAGATTAGAGTTTAGATTCTAGTACTTCAGTTTTATTTTGGCCGGATGCTCTAGCGAGCCTGGTTATTCCTACCTAACCGCACTCCCAAACAATCTTCTACTCACTCAGTACAGAACAGCGGCGGCAGAGCGGGCTGGATCTGGTTCTCGGCGTTGGCTGGGCACTTGGTAGGTTGTTGAGCCCGGCGGGCGTGGCTGGCTAGACTCTCGCGATGGGCGGGGCACGTGGTCGGGCATGGCAATTGGCGGTTGCGCGGACACTGGCGTACGGCAACGAGGAACTCGGCGTTGGCGCGGAGCACTTTCGAGCGGTGTGATATTCGCAACTATGCACTGAGGTACCGGACGTGGGCGTGGCACTAAGCGGCGGCGTGGAGCACTTGCGAGCGATGGCGGCGACACGTGCTGAACTTGCGGACTCCAGCGGGACTCACGCGTAACTCCTCTTTCCCGGTCTCAAACTTGTCTGCCTTCGACTCCGGCGCCCAGCCTCCGCTAAGCCCGCACCCGCTCGTTCGGGTCGCCCTGCATGTACCGACGCCCGGGTGTGGGAGTCCGTGTGCACGCCGCTCAGCTTTCCCTTGTGGCCTTTTGTGCTCGCAAATGCAGCGATGCAGCCGATCGCGTTTTTCTTGTCTAGCGGTGCGAAAGCTTGCTCTCGCTGCGCAGCCTCCGAAGCTATCTCCGTTGGTCGTGTGCTCGGCTATCCTCCTCTCTCTTCTCGCTGTTCTTCGCTGCGCTCTTTCGCTGCACTGCCCTGGCTACACTGAGAGAAACTTATGCTAAAAATATAATATATATAATTTGGAAATATGTCATTGGGTTGGCAAGTGGGTCGTGCTCGGAATATGGTGGCGGTGGTGTTCCATCGGTAGGAATACCGGCGTCATCTTCGTTTGACTTCCAATTGCTGTCCTAACTATATCTATTAACTTCGAGAGAAAATGCGCAGCACAAAGTTCTAATTTGGGGATGGTTTTTCGATTTTTCTTTGCATTAACCTTGCTTTTGATAGCTATGATCATTGAAGAGGATCCTACCTTAGCATATACAACGGCTGCGAATGCTTTTTCGGATGCATCAGAGAATCCATGAATTCGCTGAGGTATCGAAAACTACCCTTAATTTTGTTGTAAGGCTTACAACACCTTGATGGGGTAAATAATATTTTCCTTCTTTCTTGGTCTCTATCATATGTCCCAAGTTAATATATTCATGCATGAATTTTATAAAACTTTGTTTAGGCTTTTCATTTTTATTTAATTTTCTTTCTAAGTTATAAAATCGAGCTGCGTGCGCCTTGGAGTCTCCTTATTATTTTTCATTTTTAATTGGAATTTTTACCACATATCTCTCATTTTTATCTTTTTTAGTGGTCTATAAGAAATGTTTCTCACAAATTTCTTCCTCAATGTCATTATTTTCATTTTCCATTTCCCAAATCCTCTCTAAATCTTCTACTTTAAAAGTAGTAGCCACAATCCGAATTCAGTGTTCTGACCTAGCAGTCCGTCTATTTTGACTACTTCATTTTTCACTATAAGTGGATATAAATCTACTCCTATAATAATATCTACTCTACTTGATTTATTAAATTTTGGGTCCGCTAACGTATATTCCATCCACTTTGACTTGTCCACGTCTAATGTATTGATTGGTAAAGCTTTCATTAGTTTTGGCAAAATGATCGCTTCAATGTTCAGAGGATTTTTTGATTATAGCGCAGTTTTATACTTAAATTAACCTTATGTTTTGAAGTACAAGTGTCGGAACTGGACACTCCACTTACTTCAGTAATAATTTTTCTACGTGATAAATTTAAGAATTGTGCAGCTTCTTCTGATATAATAGTGCATTGTGATCCACTGTCAATTAATGCTCTGAGGTTTTCATAACCACCTTTATTTGATTTTACCTTAATCAATGCTGTAGCTAGAAACGCTTGCTCTTTTGTAACGCAAGTATTTACTCTTTCCCTTTTTTCTTTTGGGACATGGAGCATAGTATGATGTGGTTTCTTGCAAATTGAACATAAATATTCAGAGTTACACTCTAAAGTGCAAATAAAATATCTATTGCACAAACGCTGTTTTCGGATAAGTTCCCCTCGTTCTGTCGGACCCATTCCTCTAAACTTGTAACAATTTGTTACAAAGTGTCCAACCATTTTACACAGAAGACAGCCTTCTTTAACAGTGGTATTTAACACTTTTTTATTAGGTTTCTTTTCATATTTTTTTGATGAGCCAAGAGAACAGAAACGTTGTTCTAAAAAGTCTATAACATCGTTTAGTAACTGGATTGCTTTAGTTTTCTTTATATGCGTTTCATATAATTATAATTATTATGATGTGTGCGAAAATCACATCAACATCCTCATTCAAATTGGCTTTTGACTTAATCAAATTAATTGATTCATTTATCGAGTCAATAAACCATTTAATTTGCTTTGCTGAATCGTTGTCGAGAATGGGCAAATCGAACACGATTCAGATGTTCAGAGAATATTTTTCTCTTATTTACATACCGCTTGGTTAATAGATCCCAAGTGGCATTATAATTCTCTGCAGAACCTGTTAGCAATTGAGCCACCATACTTCTTGCTTCGCCTTTGAGAGCGATTTTTAAATAATTAAATTTTAGAGATGTGCTCAAATCATCTCTAACATGAATTATTTCTTTGAATAATTCCGAAAATAAGTCCCACTCTTTCCCTTCTCCAGAAAATGTGGGAACTTGTATATTTGGTAATACAGGAAGATCATCTAATCATCTAATCTATCCTTTACCAATACCCCATTATTACTTTCTGTTTTTATTTCGGAAGATTTCATCCCTTCATCTAGGATGGCTAAAATGTTTTAGACATAAAATTCTAATTCTTCGATAGTGTCGTCGAAGGATATGTTTCTTTCATATTTTTTATAGAACCCCTGAATTTTGTTGTTAGTTATACTCCATAAAAATTTTTTTTAATAAGCCCTAAGTAGACATCCCTCCCGGCTAGTCTCACTGAGCTCCTGTACTATTTCATTTAAATATTCTTTTAATTGATCGACATTTTTGTCGAACACCTCTGGCAACTTTTTCGGGTCATTTTCAATCATCTTTTTAACCTGGGTTCCAGGGACAACTTTTGGGCTTGCAACTGTATTTTTTAAGTTTTCAATAACCCTACATATTTCATCAAACCTTTTATTGTTGAAGTAGTCATGATCGACTACTCCACATTTTATCAATGACGTATGGTTTAGTGACAATTTATTTTTAAGGCTATCTAGCCTGACGATCGCTTCATTGGTTATTTCATTAGCTTTAATTATTCTAACTTCTTTCGTTAAGCTTGCTTGTGCTTCTAGCAGCTCGATTATCGTTTCGGACAACATTTTTATTAAAATATTCTATGTGCAATAAAAAAAATTAAAATTATCAAAGCTAACTTATATGCTGCTTCTTGAGTTTCGCCTTCGTGGTGATCGCTCCGATTTCGTTTTAGGCTTGATGTCTCGATGTCGTCAATGTTGTTCCAAGGTTTTTGTTTATTTGAACAGTTTCAAATAGTTGCTGCTTCGATGTTGTTTAAGTTTTAGTTGTACGTTTTTTTTTGTTATTGCTGCTTCGCTCTCGTTTAACTTTTAGTTTTAATTTCGGCCTCTTTGTTTCTCTTTATTGTTTTTTTTTTTTTTTTTATTTGATCACTTCAAGTTCGGTTTTTAATTTTTAGTGTTTCTCTTTTCGTTTCTTTAACACACTTTAACGCTGCACCGAACACGAGGATTTTACATATATTTATATATATACATATTTATTTTAAAAACATTTACCAATGTTTTCTGACCTTGGTAACGCCAACGTCACGCAACAAACCCGGGTATTTTTAATGAATTCTATGCTCGTTTGGCATATATATATTTTTTTTTACTTGTATTATATTATATACTCGGTCTCTTACCACTGGCGGGGGAAAACACGAGCTTTATTTATTATTTTTTGCAGCCTGTAGCTGTTTGTGCACTCGCAACAAATCAGACTCTAAGGTGCTGGTTTATAAAACTCTAAGCTTCTTACCGTTAGTGGGGAAAAACTGAAGAGTGCCTCGAAGGACCATAAATGTGAGAACCTCCCAAATAAGAAGTCTACATTTGCTGAGTTGATATTTCAAACTGATTTTATTTTGAACGATCTTTGCCTTATATAGAACATTTTAACTCTTATCTATGGTTTATGCAGAGACCGCACATTTGCTTGTCTGAGCGGGGAAGTCTTATCCATTGCTCCCCCGTGGAGCGACCTTTTGTACAGGATGGAAAATTCCTAAGTGATAATTTGGGATTCCTCAAGATTACAATTGGTATTTCTAAATTTATCATGTAAGGCAAACAAAATGATCTTAAATACAATCTCATGTTCATGTAGGAACACAAGCAGACCCCTTAATAAAAATAAATAAATTGATTACTGATTTCGGAAATTATTAGTTTCCGTAAATAACAGCCGGAAACGTGGAATTAAAAAACCTTGCCTTTGGTCCGGGAGAAGTGCTTGAATTAAATCGATATTTTATAAGGCCAATAGATATATGGTCACACTAATGCGGATATGGAGGTACACTTTGGTTTCTAACTTTATTAGTTAGTGTGGATCTTATAAAAAATCATTCAAGACTTATTTTATTTTAGTGGATATATTTAATTGACCGCTGCTGTTTTTGCCCCGATACGTCCGTGTGTGTATGTATGTTTTTGCATTAACCGTTCTCCAATGCAGAATAGCGAAAATAGTTGGATGAGCGAGCATGCACAATATGTATGTGTGTGTGCATGTGTTGGATGCTGCAATTTACCGTACAGTGGAAACCCTTTAGCTGGACTGTAGTTGCGAGGGCGTATCAAAATTATGGAGGCAGATAATATTTTTATTATGGTCAGTACAACTTCAACCTCCGAAGAGATAAGTCGTGCCACAACAGTGTAAAGCCTAGCTTCGCGCAAACCAAAATCGTTATCAGCAAAATTTTGCACAAACAAAAAGTAAAAAATAAAAAAACACAACAACACCAAACACACGAAAACCTCTAATCTGGGCTCAAGCTCTTTACCAGCAATCATGACAGATGCACCCGACATTTACAAAACTACCTCAAAATCATACCATTCCCAATTAGGCGAACCAAAATGTATTGTAGTTAAAAGGAAGGACAACGGCTCGTTTGAAAAACTATCACCATTCATCATTAAAAAATCCGTGGACTTTGCCTGTAGAGGAGAAGTTGACGGATGCAAAAAAACTAGAGACGTCACATTATTAATAAAAACTACAAATGAATTGCAAGCCAGAAAGCTCCTTAAACTTACAACAATCGCAGAAATCGAAGTAACAACAAATGAACATAAAACATTAAACTTCTATTTTGCAACGACCTTAGATATATCGATGAAGACACAATTCTACAAGAGTTAAAACCACAAAAAGTAACCGAAGTGAAAAAAATAATGAAACGACAAAACCCCAAAACTAACTCTAATAACAACAACCCCACTTTAATTGAAACAGGCTTGATTATTATAACATTTGAATCGCACAAACTCCCAGAAATATTACGAAGCGGTTACGAAACAGTTCGTATACGTGAGTATATCCCACTTACACTCCGATGCAGAAAATGCCTCCGCTTTGGTCACCCAGCACCAATATGCAGAAGCTTCGAAACTTGCACCAACTGTTCAGAAACAAAACACACAAACGACGGAGAAACATGCAAAAACGAAAAAAAATTCCTAAACTGCAAAAACAACTCAGAACTTGACCATCAGCACTGCCCAATCGACCGCAAATGCCCAACTTTCATAAAAAACCAAGAATTAACAGCCATCAAAACCACACAAAAAGTTGATCATAAGACCGCCCAACGAATATATTTCGAACGACATGGATTTCAATTGAGGAACACCTACGCCAAAACAGATGACAACAAACGCTCAATAACCGAATCTATATATATAAAAATGGAGCCCAAAAAATGTATCGTAAAAAACTCCTCAAGAACGGCTGGGCCGATTTTGTTCAAATTTTTTTTCAGTTGTAGGTAACTAACAGGAGAAGGTCAGAACGTAATAAAATTTTTAGAAAATCCTCCAGGGTAATGGTGAAAAACAAATAATTAAAATATCAAATTATATAAAAGAGTAGTGTATCGAAATATATGTCAAAGTAAAAACAAATCGTTTCAATATTATTCGGTTTCTTATTCGTTTTTATCAGACGTCCGGATTTGTTTAATTTCTTCCTGTGATTTGTTGGAATAATGCCTGCTATAAGACGGCCAAACATTGGACGACGTACACGTCGAGCAACATATAGTCGGAATGTCCATGAAAGTCAAACGCAAGACGAACGTGCAGAAAGAAATGAATCGAGACGAACCCATTTAGCACAGATTCGCTCTACACAAAGAGTACCAAGAACAGACTTGAATCGCGCTGCATTTGCATACAATTTCTCAACGTCCTACAAAGACCATAGCTGCGTTGTTATCGGTT
>VNJO01009504.1:0-16951 GCA_008042535.1 Drosophila tani | reverse complement strand
CATTGCAGTGCTGACATACCACAGACAATGAACCGATAACAACGCAGCTATGGTCTTTGTAGGACGTTGAGAAATTGTATGCAAATGCAGCGCGATTCAAGTCTGTTCTTGGTACTCTTTGTGTAGAGCGAATCTGTGCTAAATGGGTTCGCCTCGATTCATTACTTTCTGCACGTTCGTCTTGCGTTTGACTTTCATGGACATTCCGACTATATGTTGCTCGACGTGTACGTCGTCCAATGTTTGGCCGTCTTATAGCAGGCATTATTCCTACAAATCACAGGAAGAAATTAAACAAATCCGGACGTCTGATAAAAACGAATAAGAAACCGAATAATATTGAAACGATTTGTTTTTACTTTGACATATATTTCGATACACTACTCTTTTATATAATTTGATATTTTAATTATTTGTTTTTCACCATTACCCTGGAGGATTTTCTAAAAATTTTATTACGTTCTGACCTTCTCCTGTTAGTTACCTACAACTGAAAAAAAATTTGAACAAAATCGGCCCAGCCGTTCTTGAGGAGTTTTTTACTATACATTTTTTGCGCTCCATTTTTATATATATAGATTAATACAGCAACCGGCAGTATTCGACGGATGCTACACATATCGGACGAGGTATACCACAAAGAGACAAAAAATTAAATACGACTAATACTACGAAATAATGACATCCCACAACAAATTATTAAAACACTTCTAATGTCTTTTTCTTAAATTATCGCAAATAGGTCGTCTACATATTTTGTCAGTATCCTTGGTCCTTGTCAGAGCTTATTCAATGTGTTGTCCAGTAATTCTTTCATTATAAGTAATGTCCGCGATAGTGGGTGATGCGGGGGATCCCATGGGCATGCCTTTCAAATGTGTATATATTGTGTCATTAAATTTAGAATATTGGTTTCTTGTATGCAAAAACGAACTATGTCCATAACAAATTTTTTCGGTATTGATGTGTGCTCACACTTCTCACAAAAAAAACCTGACAACCAAAAATCTACAAATCACAAATATATGTTCCCAAATTATCTGAACGACTTATGACATAAAAGGCAATTTCAAATTGTACATACATTACAATAGTCTACTTTGATACTTCTTAAAATAAATCGCCTCTCGAATTAGATCCCGACCTAAACAATTTAATGTCATACTTAAATATGATTGATACATTTTATAGGAACACATAAAAACCCGCTCGATCAGCGTAAAAAATTTCATAATGTTATTTTTTGTCATTTCTTGCTATATTCTTTTGTCATTTCTTCTGCAGTTGGCGCCATTATATCGCACGGCCAAGGCTCGAATGCGCCACCTGTCGGCTACAGCTTGCAACAGCAGTGCCTTAGGGCTGTGTATTAAAACTCTAACCTTATTGCTTGGAGATATTCCAATGTTTATCATCCGAAATTTTCAGGATACGTTCGCTCTATCTTATTCATTTATTGTATCTATTAACTTTAACCCGAAGATAACGAGTATAGCTTATTTTACGTTTTTTATGATTTTTGAGGGCGCAAGTGAGCGTGGCCAATTATAAAACAAACTTGATCTGCGTGCAACAGATTTTGTAATGTTGTCACCAAATTTGGTAACTCTAGCTCTTATAGCCTCTAAGATCTGTTGTTTCACACGGACGGACAGACGGACAGACGGATATGTCTAAATCGACTCGGCCGGTGATGCTGATCAATAATATATATACTCTATGGGGTCGGAGATGCCTCCTTCTGCCTGTTACATACATTCTCGGTTGGCACTAACTTATAATACCCTTGTTCCCTATGGGTACCGGGTATAAATAGCACACCAAAGAACAACAACACTTAACAATCTTTGTAACAAAACAAAATCAAAAATGCCAACAATGGAATAAAGCAACTAAAAATAAAAAAATTTCGTGCAACGGAACAGAAAACGAAACATGCAAAAGCAAAATTTAAAACTAGAAAAGCTCAACATAAATCAGACTATAAACTTCGATACCACGCAAATATAAAAAAACTGCACTCATGGCCCACTGAGCTGCAAGCGCCCACTCACCAAACGTAGAGGAGACAACGGTCCTACAACAAGATTAACAATACAGAAAGCGCTACACTTTGGAGATGCTGCACATCATAAACACTCCTACAAACATAAGACTGAATTACAAGACCGACACTGACAACTATGCACTCATATACAGACACTTACTGAGAAGAGAACGAACAGTACAAAACTCTAAGTCAAACGGTGCGGATGTCAAAAAAAATGTACGCTTATGTTTTTTGTTTTCACATTTGTTAAAATTATAATTATTGTTTTTATGTCAACATAGATGCCCTGAAGACGGTTGTCGATGAGCAACCGAAATATATCAGAAGTAGAGGAGATGAATATCTTTGTGTTTTATACATATATACTAGCTGGAATAGAAAGAAGACTATCTGCAAAGTTCGACTCAGGACAGAAGGACAGACGGACTTAGCTAGATCGATACGGCTGGTGATGCTGATCAAGAATATATATACTTTATGGGGTCGAAGATGCTTCGTTCACTGCGTTGCAAACTTTTGGACAAAATTATAATACCCTATAAAAACAGAAAGCTCATATTTAAATATTTCCTATCAAGTAAATTGTTGTCAACATTTTTGTAGTCACGATACATAGAGAAACAATAATTATACTCAAGTGTCAAATCATAGGTCATAAAATAAGGTCATGTCTGGAAAATGCAGGTACAGAGACTTGTAAGATCCTGATAGCACCATTATTTATTTTATTTTAGTTTTTTTTATCGCTAAGGTGGGGAAATCTTCTAAAGATACTAGAGGCTGGTCAGCCAGGGTTCATCTCTATCAGAACATCTTCACTTTAAATTTCTACAGCGGCTACATACTTAAACTCTTCTTTTATGTTGTTATTTTGCGATGTTAGTACCTTTTTAGATGTTATGCCACAGTAGCAGGCAAAAAATTCGTCAAGATAAGTATCACAGGTGGTATTGAAATGAATAGGAATTGTCTGATTAACCGTAACAAGATCCAAACAATTAAACTCATTTAAAAGATGGCTTTCTTTTAAAAGGTTACTATTCATATCTCCTGCATGGAATATTTCAGATTATCTAGTTGATAAATTTGATACTACATAAATAAGGGGAACATAATCCACATTTTCACATAATCCACTTTGAAACCTCTTTCATAATTTCTTAGGACTTTGAATGTATGATTTCCGCTATTTTAAGTTGACATGTAAAATGGCTTGATAAATAAGTATAACTCCATATAATACAAATAAGGGGATAACATTAATAAATACGAGAACTTAGAAAAATTAGTTAATACTAAATCATAGAAAATATAAAAATAAGAAGAGCATTTAAGAGTGAAAGGTATCATCACCAGAGCACTATGATTTTTTCTCCGTTTTTCGTTGCATAAACTCTAAATTTTTAAGCAATCCAATTGCAATTTTTACTTTTTAAATATTTTACGTTTTTAGATGACCTACCAAATTTCATAAACGTTGGGGCATTATATCTTATAGCCACATAATAGATTTCGCAGACTTACAGAAACTTTTTTGTTTATAATGCTGTTCAAGTGAAATTTGGATTGTAACAATATTTTAGGCTCCCAAAGTGACAAATACCTTGGGGCATTCTTTCATATAGCCGCCTTATAACAGTTTGGGCCGACTTGCACCTATATACATACATATATAGGTGTTTGATATTTAAATTAAAAACCTTTTTTTTATTTAATTAATCCAATACTCTAAAATTTTTAAGTATTTTAAAGCTATATTTTGCAATATTAGCCATTTAACTGCGTCCTTGAGCGTTTGTTGTTGCTCCAACTGTCTTGCAATTTGCCACGACCAAACATATTTTGTAGTATAACAAAATAATTTTTTTATAAACGTGAAGATTCTGACAAAGTGGATTAGTTTCACATTAACCTGTAAACTGTTGTAGATACCTTATTATCTACAACTTTTTGCAACTTTGCGCCATGCAAAAGTAATGATCTACGAAAAACAGGTACAATTGTTAAAATCATTCTAAAAATGCACCTAGACAAAAATGCACCTGGACAAAAACACATAACATCGACCCAAAACTGGTACTCTTTAGTATCACATACCTGGACAATCGATTTCCATTTTAAACCTTTTCAGTCTCTTAGCCAAACAAGAAATCTAAATTGAAGAATTTTTCACGCCAATTTCAAATTAAGCAAAGGCCCCACAATCAGCTGATTTCAGCAGCGCGCTATAAACATAGTATTAAATTTAGTTAATTTTTTAAATACTTAGGGTGTGTACAAATGAAAAATCAACACCATTTTAAAACATTTAAACAAAAATTAAATTTATGAATAAAACAATAGAAAAAAACGCTATTTATCTTCAGATCAAAAGACAGCATCATAAGTTTAAGACGAAGAGGAGTATGGAGAGAGGAGGCAAGAGGCAGCATTTTGATTTTTATGTCTATGCTCTCAAGGCAGTATATACGGTCCATGCATCTTAAATGGACTGCCAGTAAAAACAGCAGAGTACTGTATGCTTTTTAAATTATCGCCTTTGTAGTTTCTCTTTAACATAAATAGCAGTTGGTGAAGACGCAGGCATACTTGAAGACCTTTTCTTTTTTGTCGTGTGTCGATAAGCTCCAATCGAGCAAAGGAGCATGATTTTCTCAATCAAATTGTAAACTTTTATTACTAAGGCGGAAAATTTCACGGATGAGTGGCGGCGGAGTAAGATTTACGCTAAAACAAAACTGGTTGTACAACATTCCCACATTTTCTTCTTCAACTAATGGCACACTATGCATTCGCAAATCACATGATTTGCTCTCGATCAGCTGAGCAGTCTATTTCGCCTAAGTTTTTCCCACTCTCTTCCCAAACGAACGGAACGGAACTTTTTCTCAGGTTGCGTAGAACAGGTTTCCAGCTATCCCTTTAAGTGCGCAGCTTATCCACAGCAGTTTTGAGGCTAGTTCAGCTTAGTTTAGTTTTGAGGCTCATTCGCCAGATTGTTTTACCTCTGCTTCAACGGCATCCAGGCACTGCCGGAGATGACCAAGTATGCGCTTCTTTGCCTTCTTGACAACTACCACGCGCAACGCTGTTGTTGTTGCACAGAAGTTTGTTGACTGAAGCCAAGTTAAGTAACATAGTCAGAATTTTTATTTTAAAATCAATACGAGTATTAGCTTTTGAAAGTAGCCGGAACCAATAGATCGATATATCAGCCGTAACGTAGGCCAATTAACTTCAATTGTACTCAAAAAGATTAAATTTCTAATCGATGTAATTAAGATTTCATTTCATTTTATTTCTTTCAATAACAAATATCTGCTATTATCAATACCTCCGCCCAAATTTGGAGTAATTTTTATGAATGTGCTCCGACTCACAGCAGGTGGGCGGAGGCAGGGAAATATGCGTTAAAATATTTTTTACATTAAATTCAAATTACATTTCAAAATATAACAAAAAAAATCATTGTACGACGAACATAAAACGCGATATTAGGTTCAGAGACTAAATCGGACTTAACGGCAATAAACACACCGCCGCCAAAACGCGTTGCACGTTCACATCTATTGATGACATAGTTGCCTGCAGATTGAGGCACGTTTCAGTAAAGGCAATTACATTGGCATCAAAGGAGACTTTATTAATGCGCAGCTTACTCAAATTGTCCAGTAAACTACGAAACATTCTGGTAGTGTAGGGAAAATGTGTCGCTTAGTTATTTGGACCCCTAAGTGAAGAAGTCTAAGGCCCGCGAACCTGAGGATTTATCTTGTTTACGTACTCGTCAACAATATCATGATCAGGCCTTACTGAAATTTCAAGGACCTTATCAAGAAGAACATCAGAAAGTCCAATCTTAAAAGAAGATATATCACGCCTTTGCTTAAAATTGAACTTGGAGACAGAAAATTCGGTGCCAGAAACATTCAGATTGCTACTCAAATGGGTCCTAACGTCGTTTTCAGAAGCGTATGGTTTGAGTCTGGAGACAAAAAATAACTTTTTGCGGGCAACACAAGCTAAAGGTGCCGGTCTCCTTAGTGCCACCCCAGAGATTGCTGAACTTGAATTCTACGGTCCAGATGATGGTACCGAAATCGTGATTGTCGGAGGTCAGAAGGGGTTGGCGTAAACAGAATTAGGTAAGTCTGTAAAATCCGAAGTTGCAGCCGATCGGGCGGATGCAAGCAAAGCGTCTTTAGAAGCAGCGGCTTGCGGCGTTGATGGTTGGTTTTTTTATTGGTTCCAGACTATGAGAAATTCCGGAGTCAGTTAGTCTCGAGATTGGGCCAGCGTTTTGTACTGGTCCAGATACATCGTCAGAGCCGTCAGCTACGGCCAAAACGTTGTTGATGGTTCCATTTCTCGGGCTTAACAGCAAAAGGGCGGTTCAAGGGTGTAATTTGTAAATCGTTGTTAGTTCTTATATACCTTTTTATGTTTGGTAAGTCACTTAGCATATTAGGCGTTTTAAAGTGAGATTCCGTCGGCTTAGTAAATCCTTGCAACCGGTCGCAAGAGGTTAAAACTCCAGGTGTGTCTGCCGCATAAAAGCTCTCATTTTCGTTTTGATATGGATGCAGCTCGACCACGTCCAATCCAAACCGACATGAGTACGAACACGATCCGTAATTCGCGCCCCTCTCGGCGCATACAGGGTGTGCAACATTGGCGCAGAGCCAACATTAAACAGTAGAGTGCAGCAAGGTGACTTTGCGGCCATGCGTGCAAGGAGCGTATATCAGCAGGTGCTCATTCTTATTCTGTGCAGTAAAATGCAGATCAAATAATTGCAACGGCAGCACAAACGCAAGATATTAGTAAATAAGTTATAATTATTATAAATATTTCGTGGTGAAGAACCGAACAAAACAGAAGGCAAAGAGCGCGACTAAAAGCTTTTGTCCAAGCTTCAAGAGCATGTAGTTACTCAGTAGCAACAACAACCACACTGTGCAATGGTAAGCGATAATCACAATGCACAAGAAGATCAGGGCTGCAAAGCGTAGTACGAGATTTACTAAAACAGAATTATTGTTTTGCAAGATTAAAGTCACTGGCTTTGATTAAAACGATCGAATTGTTTCCGATTGATACAGATCACGGAATTACTGACCGATTTGGGCTGAATGGAATAGATTTTCACTGATAAAACTTTATATGGAGGTGGATCGATAGAAGGCACGTCAAGCAGCGACAAGTGTGCAATTTAATTATACCCACAATGCTTTGGGTAGCAAGTATCCCACAGTCGGTCACTCTCGACTGTATCTTTCTTAATTGTTTTTATTAACTTTCCTTTACCTAATTATATATAGTCCACAAAACACAACTACCTTATACACTGAATTTTAAACTGCACAAGCTTGTTTATGGGCAATCGATATAAGCTACAAAACAAACAAAACATCTTCAATTTTTCTTGTAACCTAACAATTACGAATTTTTCTTTTAGAGCAACTTGACCGCATTGAGGAAGGAATGGACCAAATTAACGCTGACATGAGAGAAGCTGAAAAAAATTTAAGCGGAATGGAAAAATGTTGCGGCATTTGCGTCCTTCCCTGCAATAAGTTTGTATACAACTAGTTTTGCGATTTGATTTATTTTTATTAGATAGTATTTGTTTTAATAACGGAGAGTAAATAATTTATTACACTTTAGTGGCTTAGTAATAGTAGTTGAGGTTATTATGTAGAGATCAGTATAATTTAAACATAGTATGCTGTGCATTTCATTGACTGTTCTGCAATTAATAATAGTTATAAAATCGATTAAAAAGAACGATTGTAAGTTACAAAATTGAAACTGACTGCAATTTCATCGAGAATAATCGATGTCTTAGCTGGTTCATCAATTAATAAATTTTTCTTTTCCGTATTTTTATCATGTCTAAAGTTATCCCTCTCAATATTTCAATATAATTTCAATATCATATCCATTGCGCTCTCGGCACAGGTTGTGAAGTGCACCGCACACGTTCATAATACGGCAAACCTTTAAGGTGCGCTATGGGGAATTTTACAGTTTTTTTGGAAATAATAAATAATTCGTTCAGCTTATAAGATATCAATATAAAACTTTACCCATCGTAATATATATGTTACATATACTACAATCCCATAGCGGATTCGCCCGCTGTAAAAACAATATACCCTGAGGAAAGTATTATAACTTTGGTCACACGTTTTTTTCCATTATGATTGACTTAAATCATATAATCATATACTATAGCTGGCATATACTTTCACACTGCGCTATTAAATGTAACAAAACATTAAAATAAAAAAATGTATCGTTTCCCCGATACCTGCAATGCATTTTGTGCAGGTTGTGCAGATGTGTGTTCATTAGTTCACTGCGCCGTTGTGTTACTTTTGGTTGT
The DNA here is from genome assembly GCA_008042535.1 of Drosophila tani. Taxonomy (NCBI): domain Eukaryota; kingdom Metazoa; phylum Arthropoda; class Insecta; order Diptera; family Drosophilidae; genus Drosophila; species Drosophila tani. The sequence continues at coordinate 8,513 of VNJO01009504.1, read as the reverse complement.
GTTAGTTTTATTTTTGTCAATTCGTTACTAAGCCAAATAAATTTAATACGTTTGATTGAAGAAAATCTATTGCCATTTGCTTGTCCCGATCCTTAAAACTATATTTAACTGATTAATTATACTAATTCCGTGAGGATCTTAACTGCTTTTTCTATTTACAATGGCTGGTTAATAGGAATTTAAAAATAATTATTTCTAGGATTACGTAGAAAAAAAAGGATTTGAGCCGGCGTTGAACCCAGATTTTCCCTAATCCCTCGATCGAGAATCATACTTCTTCGCCAAGGCTCCGAACAATTGCAATAGGCTTAATGAGGCTTTGGTATCAAGCAGCGGTAAAATATTAAATAAGTTAAGGTAACAACTGCCTTGCAACTGCTTGCTTGCAACTGCAAACTGCTTTCGGCCGCCGGCCGCCATATAACTAAAACTTGAACCAACTTTCCAAGTTTAAAAAAAAAAGCTAACACAAAAAGAAAAAAAAGTCCAACCATTTAAAAGCAATAACAAAAAAAAATGATTTGACCCGGGATCGAACCCAGATTTTTCCGGATCCTCCGATCGAGAGTATATATATGAAAATGTAAAATGTGTAGGTAAATGTTATAAAAATGTAAAAACTTCGATATTTTTTAAATTTTATCAAAATGGATCGACCAAATTATTAAATTGCAGATTGCAAGGGTATACAAACTTTGGCTTACCGAAGTTAGCTTCCTTTTTTGTTATTTGTTAATTTTTGTTGAATGGCTGGACTTTTTATAACCGGTACACAAAGGGTACAAGTGTATTATAAATTAGTGCCAACCGATAATGTATGTAACAGGAAGAATGAGGAAGGAAAAAGTATATATATTCTTGATCAGTATCAGCAGCCGAGTCGATTTAGCCATGTCCGTCTGTCCGTCCGTCCGTGTTGGTAAACAGATCTCAGAGACTATAAGAGCTAGAGCCACCAAATTTTATGACAGCATTCTAATCCTAGCAACACTAAACGGGTGTTGCTCAACATGTTCCTAGCAACATTTGTCTTTTTTAGATGTTGCTCAACATTTTTCTACAACATTTGTCTTCATTCGTCAACATTTTTATTTTTCCATGTTCATGGGCTATTTCATATCACCCACAATGCTTTGAGTACCGCGTATCTCATAGTCGGTCACACTCAACTGTAGCTTTCCCACTTGTTTTTTTATCGTCGCAGCCGTTTTATTTGGGTCCAATTTTTATTTTACTCAAAACTGTTACTAGCGACTTTGATAAATATACATAAATGAAGATAAAAATAAATTCCATGACAACAAATATTAATGTAAGATTATAGTTGCAGATCTTTAAAATATTTGTAGGTTTGGATGAACTTTTTACTTTTAATTATACATAATTCTGTAATTTAGCTTTTGAAGCACAGATTCGTGTCCAGCGCGATAAAATTGTGACGGTATGACGGTGCTGTGATAGCTCAGAATGGGAGATGACTTGTCCAAAGATTTTATATGGGTCGTATGTGGTTAACGCATATGTGGAGAACGCTACAGAATTACGCCGAAAATACGTAGCTATAAGTTTATTAACGTAATGGTTATATAGGTAATGGGAATCATGAAGTTTGATCGGATAAAGTATCTACGAGTATGTATGCCAGGACGATAAGTTTTTGGAGACTAAAAGTTTTACAAGGTTTTGGAGGCTCTGAGGTCTTAAAAAGGTTTTAAAGACTCGGTAGTCTACAAGCTCAAGAAGTATCGGCGAGCCGAGCCGGGATAGCGGAGACTCTTAAGTCTACCAGGTGAATCGGAGAGCCGAATGGTGCGACTTGGTGGCTCGGAAGTCTACCAGAGGAGAATAGTGGGAAGAGAATCCTACGGAAAACAGTTACAGTGGTAAGTCACTAAAATTACCGCAAATAATGTCTGCGCAATTAAAACCAGCCAGAAGGTAATCTTAAATGATTACCCTATGTAAGGTAGTTTCCTGGGCTGGGATATGTCTCAGTCTGGCCAGGGTTCTTTTATTGATTTGGGGACCGATTTGGGGTGGGACAGGATCAGAGAGAAAGTTGGCTACCCTGATCCCAGCTTAGGTCGAGTGAGCGATCCTGGGTGGCTGCTAGTGAGCGTGACTAAGGAAAACCCCAAGAAAGTGCACACAACTACACACAGAGCCGAATCGGGAGAGAGAGAGAGAGAGCCCAGAGAAAATGAAACCAAGGGTTAAACCACAGTTGGATAAGGCTACGCGAGGGCGAAAACGAGAAAGAGCCCAGAGCAAACGCAGACAAGGGTTAAACCGCAGTTGTAAGCTTTACTACAGGGCCGGAACAGGCTACGCGAGGGGAAAACGATAGAGAGCCCAGAGTAAACGCAAACAAGGGTTAAACCGCAGTTGCAAGCTTCACTACAGGGCCGGATCGGGCTACTCGCGGGTAAACTAAGAGAAAGCCCAGGGCAAATGCAAACAAGGGTTAAACCACAGTTGTAAGCATGTACTACGGGGCAAGATCAGGCTACGCGCGGGTGAAAAGAGAGCCCAGAGCAAACGCAAACAAGGGTTAAAACCGCAGTTGTTAGCTTCACTACAGAGCCGGATCATGCTACGCGCGGGTAAACTAAGAGAAAGCCCAGGGCAAATGCAAACAAGGGTTAAACCACAGTTGTAAGCATGTACTACGGGGCCGGATTAGGCTACGCGTAGGTGAAAAAGGGAGAGAGAGCCCAGAGCAAACGCATACAAGGGTTCAAGCCGCAGTTGTAAGCTTCACTACCGGGTCGTACCGGGATACGCACAGGCTGAAATTAGTTCCCAGGGTAAAGACGAGATTAGAGTTTATATTCTAGTACTTCAGTTTTATTTTGGCCGGATGCTCTAGCGAGCCTGGTTATTCCTACCTAACCGCACTCCCAAACAATCTTCTACTCACTCAGTACAGAACAGCGGCGGCAGAGCGGGCTGGATCTGGTTCTCGGCGTTGGCTGGGCACTTGGTAGGTTTTTGAGCCCGGAGGGCGTGGCTAGCAACGAGGAACTCGGCGTCGGCGCGGAGCACTTTTCGAGCGGTGTGATATTCGCAACAATGCACTGAGGTACCGGACGTGGGCGTGGCACTAAGCGGCGGCGTGGAGCACTTGCGAGCGATGGCGGCGACACGTGCTGAACTTGCGGACTCCAGCGGGACTCACGCGTAACTCCTCTTTCCCGGTCTCAAACTTGACTGCCTTCGACTCCGGCGCCCAGCCTCCGCTAAGCCGGCTCAGATTGCAAAGCTCCCCTTGAACTTCGCTTCGCCTGCATACCCGCTCTCCGGCTCGGTGCCGGATCGCCGAAGGGTTTTTACGGCTCTCCCGCACCCGCTCGTTCGGGTCGCCCGGGTGTGGGAGTCCGTGTGCACGCCGCTCGGCTTTCCCTTGTGGCCTTTTGTGTTCGCAAATGCAGCGATGCAGCCGATCGCCCTTTTCTTGTCTAGCGGTGCGAAAGCTTGCTCTCGCTGCGCAGCCTCCGAAGATATCTCCGTTGGTCGTGTGCTCGGCTATCCTCCTCTCTCTTCTCGCTGTTCTTCGCTCCGCTCTGTCGCTGCACTGCTCTGGCTACACTGAGAGAAACTTAAGCTAAAAATATAATATATAAAATTTAGAAATATGTATTGTGCACTCGGAACGGGGCGTCACACCGCCCCCTTTACTTCGCCGGGCGTAAAGAGATGGTAACCTGCCCAGTGGTGTTGATGCGGATCTGATACTGCGCTCCGTTTCCGATCTCGCGAAAGCGGTGTGAAGCACACCCTGCTCGGGCTTGTACCCGCTCCATGACATGTCGAGGCAGTTGGCAGTGGGGTGTGTTCACACGGCAGGCCGATGGTGCGGTGACCCAATCGGATTGGGCACACGGATCTCGTTCGTCCGTGGGGTAAGGCGTAGGGCGTACCTTATATTCCGGCCTTCGGCTTAGTGATATTCGTAGGTCACGAGGTACTGTGGCGACGGGCGTTCTTGGTGAGCTGATCCCGGTTATAGGTAATCCCTCTGGGCGGCGGCTTTGGTCGTCTAACCGGCGTTAAGCCTGTGCCGACGTGCTTGGCTCGTCTTCATCGACCTCCATACGGGAGCACCTTCGTCTGGTGGCACCTGGTTGGATCGCACGAGGGTGGTGTCTCCGGCGGTGGGCATCGGGTTGGCAAGTGGGTCGTGCTCGGAATATGGCGGCGGTGGTGTTCCATCGGTGGGCATCGGGTTGGCAAGTGGGTCGTGCTCGGAATATGGCGACGGCGGTGTTCCATTGGTAGGGATACGGCGTCATCTGCGTTGGTCCTGTGGCATGGCACTCCGGCGGAATTACTCGCTTGATGAATGTCTCCCTCCATGACCTCCGATGAGGTGGGTCCAGCCCAGGCCCCCTATCGCAGCGGCGGAGGGTTTGCAGCTAATAAGCTGCCGGTTGGTGCTCGGTCTTTCTCTTCGTCGCTGATCTCGATGACTTCGATTAGGGTCGGCTGAGAACGGATTGCCGCTAGGGTGTGCCGCTAAAGTCTGGCCTGTTCTGCGGTACGCCTACGGGTGGTCGGTTGCGGCCTGGTCGGCACGGGTTGATTCTCGGGCCCTGTGCTCGCTGGACGGCTTGTGTCGTCACCCTCGCTAATTGGGCTGATCACTCGGATGCGAAGGTTGGGGAACCGGTCCGTGCGCCAGGGTACTTTGTCTAGGGTCCATCCCCCTGGTCTGAGAGGCACCACGTCGAGTGCTTCCTCGAAGGTGGCGACGACTTCCGGCGGTAGCTCCAAGGTCCGCGATAGAGTGCGGGCTGACCGGGTTGGCTGTTTCCTCCTCGACATGCTTTGCATTACGACTCATGCTGTGGAAAACGTATGATTAACTACCTGTGCTGCTGTTCCCTGGAGTGCGGTGTTACAATAAAATTCTGGCGGTTGGACTAAACTTAAAGTTACTTAGATACCCCACCCATAACCTGGATTTCAGTGTCCTCCTCGGCGTCTTCGGGGTCGATATCGGCGTCATCGTCGTGGAAAACCTTGGGGTCCGTTAGGCCGGCTGATCGTCGGCGTTTGGTCTTCGGGGCCTGTATCCGAATGATATTCTGCGCCAAGAACTTCACGACCTTGATAGGTCCGTCGTAACGTGGCGCCAACTTGGCGACAAAGCCTTCGGCAGCCTTAATGAGGTGATGCTCCCAGTGCGGGCCTCCAGTCACGCCGGCGGAGATTATAGTGTTTGCTCTGGTTCATATTCGCCTGTTGCATATTCTCCCGAGTGACCTTGAAGACCTCCCGCAAGTGGGCGGCCTTGTCTGTTGGCCTGGCCGGCTCTCGGCCCGTTTGCGGCGTGACCTCGTTGTAGAGCGCCCCGGGCAGTCTGAGTTCCCGTCCTTGGAGCAGGTACGCTGGGCTAAATCCCGTTCTGTCTGATGCGCTGGAATTTGTGGCAAGACTTATTTCCGGCAGAGCTTCATCCCACGTTTTCTGGCTTCCCTCAACGTATTGCGCAATCATCGTTTTCACAGTGCGGTTGGCTCGTTCCGTAGTGTACTGCCGTGGTTAATACGGGGCGGTGCGCTGTATCGTCATTCCGGTCAGCCTCCCGAATTCCTTGAACTCCCGACTGGTGAACTGCGTCACGTGAACGTGACTGGGTGAACGGCATTAACCCACTTGCTGAAGGCGTCGAAGAAGACTAAAAGCATGGAGTTCCCGTGAGTGGAGCGAGGTAAAGGCCCCACATAACACCTCGAATGGTTCCGTGACGCTTTGCGTGTGCATCTGCCCAGGGGTTTTAAGTTGGCTCTCCTTAACTTTTGGCACGGTTCGCACCTGTTAACGTACTTGACGACGTCTCGGAATAGACCTGGCCAGTAGTACCGCTGCATGACCCGCTTGGCAGTCTTTCGGATGCCCATGTGTCCGGCCGCGGGTTGGTCGTGACACTCCAGCAAGACGCGGGGTCGAAAAGTCCTTGGCAGACATAGCTTCCAGGGAATGTAGTCTTCCTCCTCCGGCCGATTCCCCCAACGGCGGTAGAGCTGCCCGGCTATCCCTATTCGGGATAGTTTGCCGGCTCATGGCGATCCGAGAAAGCATCTTGCTTATCCAAGGGCATTGCGATTGGTCTTCTGTGGCTTGTTGCAGTCGTTCCAGGGGCTTTCGGGAGAGTGCATCGGCGACGACGTTCTGGTTTCCCCGACGATAGTGGACATCGAACCTGAACTGCTGTAGCTCGAGGGCCCATCGAGCAATGCGACCGGTGGGGTTCTCGATGGTGTTTAGCCACTTCAGTGCCAAATGATCTGTGACTACGTTGAAGTGATAGCCTTCAAGGTAGCATCGAAACTTGCGCACTGCCCACACAATTGCTACGCACTCTTTCTCAGTGGTAGAACAATTTCCCTCGGCTGCTGCTAGCCGCCGACTAGCGTACGCGATGACCCGTTCCTTGTCGTCAATCCGTTGAGTGAGGACTGCCCGAGGCCAAAGTCAGTAGCGTCTGTCTGAACCGTGCATTTCTCCATGAAGTTCGGGGAGGCCAAGACGGGTGCTTCCGAAAGTCTGCGCCTTAGTTCTTCGAAGGCTTGTTGCTGGTCGGTGGTCCAAATCCATTTTTGCCCCTTGTTGAGCAACTTCGCGATGGGTTGCACAATGCTAGTGAAATTTGGAACGAACCTTCGGTACCACTCCTTGATCGCAGCTATCTTCTCGGGGTCGGTGTGGATGTCCTCTTCGCTGATGTGGTGTCCCAGATACACGAGACTCCTCTGGAAGAACTCGCACTTGTCTCGGTTGAGCTTCAGTTTCGCGTTACGTAGCCGACTGAGTACCTCTCGCAAGTGTTGAACGTGCTCTTCGAGGGTCTTGCTCACAACGATAATATCGTCAAGGTACGCGAACGCGTGAGGGTCCATCTCCGGCCCGATGACTCCATCTAGAGCGCGCTGGAACGTGGCTGGAGCCGAGTGGAGGCCGAAGGGCATGACCTTCCAATGGAATAAGCCTCGTCCTGGCAGCGTATAAGCGGTATACTCTCGACTGGTAGCCGCCATGGGGATCTGCCAGTAGCCACTCTTTAAATCCAACGTGGAAATATACCTGGAGTTCCGCAACTTCTCGAGGATAGAACAGAACGGGCGTTCAACTGGCGGTAGTCCACGCACATGCGAACGTCGCCGGTTTTCTTGCCAACGAACACGATCGGGGCGCTGTGGGGGCTTTTGGACGGCTTGATACGCCCATCGCGCAGCAACTCGTCCACTTGATCGTCGATGATCTTCCGCATCGCAGGGTTCCTAGTGAAATTACGTTGTTTGATCGGACGCTCATCTCTCATTAAAATCGCATACTCAGTAATGCTAGATACCCCAGAGAGGCCGTTGAATTTGTCTAGTTCCTCGGCCAGGAGGGCCAAGGCGCGCTTCATCTCAGGGTCTGGGTCGTCTGTTGGTGGCTGGCTATCGGCACCTCGACTGGCGTCGACGGAATGCTTGTCGACCGTCGGGGCTGTGACATCGGCCAGTCTAAGTGTCTCTCGTGGTCGTCGGAAGGGGTTTCTTTCGACCACTTGTGCTCACGGCGGTGGGAGGTAATCCCTAGGTAGGCGGGCGATATGCCGTTCCCGGTACTCTGGGGTGCTTGAGGTTTTCCGCACTACGGACGACGGTGGCTCCAAGGGAGCGGAGCCCGTGGTGAACGAAGCGTGGGTCGATGGGACAGACGTGGCAGAGGATGTACTTGGCGGCAGAGCCAACGGATACGCTGGAACGAAAGGGGCCGAATGCGGCAACATAGAAGGGCAGGCATCCCGAACGTCGATCCGCAACTCATCTGGAACTTGGCGGCTGGCGATTTCCGTTGATATGGGCACCAGCGCGGCAAGGATTGTTGCGGGTTGATGCCGGCTCGGTGGTGGTTATAGATGGTCTCAGCGTGGTCCGGGCCTGGGAGTATCGGGTTTGGTCGCGATCACGGGTGACCTCAAAAGTCGTCACCAGGCGAGTCAATTGCGCCAAGGTAGTAAACTCGTGTCGACGAGTGAAAAGTTGATAATCGGGTAGGAGGTTTTCATAAATACGATTTAGTTCTTGGGCGGCATCGTAATGGGCGCGGCGCATCATCAACCGCAGGCTGAGGGCGAAGTCCTTAAAGTCATAGGCATCGGCCGTTTCCTCCAGATGTTCCAGGAAATACAGTGGATCGAAGTTCTCTCCGTCAAAAAATATGCCACATTTCCGAAGCTTGTCTGCTAGCCCGAACTGGAGTGCTCTGTCACCTTCGGATCGCAGGAGGCCGGAGGGCTGCGGAGTGTCCTGCTGACTACTCGAGGATGAGCCCGGAGTGGTCGTGGGGACTCGAAGGCGAAGTGACGCGGGGTCAGGGCTTGCCCGCCTTTGCGGTCGCACAGAGTCAGGGTCGTTGCACTACGGTCAGTACACTCAAGTGGCCCTTCGAAACCAAGCACGTGCTTGTTAGGGTTAGGTGTTAATAGACGCAAAAGAAAAATATAGGTAAAAAAATGCGAG
>VNJO01009503.1:0-85527 GCA_008042535.1 Drosophila tani | reverse complement strand
TAGTGACATCTCTTAATTTGGAGAGATTAAACAGTACCGATTCGGCTAGGCACACCACGAGCTGAATAGTTTTTATGTGCTGCTCGTGTGGGCTATCTCTGATTTGTAAAGGCAAGGTCTAGGTCAACGCCTATTAGATGTTGACTCTCCAGTGACACTTCCCAGTTTGAGGAAGAGGCCCCCAGTTCAAGCAATTAATATTAAGCAAGCCTACTTTTTTATTATGGTAAATTAGTTTCTATATTAGTGTCTAAAATTTTTAAGTTGCTTTTATCCCGTCTGAAAGTCGCTATAGAATCTATCAAGCTATAGCAGAATGCCTTGCTAAATATTAATTGCTTGTATTGACGGCCTCTGAGTCAACCATTTCCATTGGTATTAGAACAGGATCCTCACTCAGGAAAAGCGTCATGGGCCTCGGACAAGCGGGTTCCGAATCCTCACTCTGGAAAAGCGTCATGGTCCTCGGACAAGCGGGTTCCGGATCCTCACTCTGGAAAAGCGTCATGGGCTTCGGACAAGCGGGTTCCGGATCCTCACTCTGGAAAAGCGTCATGGGCCTCGGACAAGAGGATTCCGGATCCTCACTCTCGAAAAGCGTCATGGGCCTCGGACAAGCGGGTTCCGGATCCTCACTCTGGAAAAGCGTCATGGGCCTCGGACAAGCGGGTTCCGGATCTCCACTTTGGAAAAGAGTCATGGGCCTCGTACAAGCGGGACTCGGATCCTCAGTCTGGAAAAGCGTCATGGGCCTCGGACAAGCTGGTTTCGGTTTGGGGCATTTTTTAGTGGACATCGCTTTGCGGCAAATCATGGCAGCTCTGGGCTTGGGGCATCTCTTCGGGGCTCTGGGCTTTGGGCATTTAGGCTTAGAGTAATGGCGTTTAATGGACTTCATAGACTTGGGGCCGGCTTTCCTCATTGGCTTTGCGCAAGACTTCTTTAGTTTCTTCTTTCGCTCACAGACTCGGCCCCTGGAGGTGCTTCCCCCGCGTTCGATCACCCCATCATCGCCACACTCGGCCTTATCGCTGCACATGGAGTCTGACGAGACACTGGATCTCTTGGCGATTTTGGGTCTCTATAGGGAGGAGATGAGATCATAATATAGAATTTGGACCATCAGCCAGCTTAACTTACAGCAGAGAACATTGCTCGCTGGCGATCAGGCATTTTCTCCCAGAATCGCGCGGCTGCTTCCGATATTTTAATGGTGTACTCCTCAAGAAAGTTGCAAAAGCGAACATCGTCGCCTTCCTGCAGCTGGCCGCCGGCCTTAGAACCCTCTTTCGAGTTGGAACTATGTTTCGAACAATTTTCCTATAATGAGCAGATGATATCCATATTGAGTTGCTATATAAAATTCGGATATCAGCTACCACATCTTACCGAGGAGAACTGTCCTATATGCAGAGTCGCCGAACTCTTGACCTCACTGGACATATCAGAGCTACACTCGTCACAACTGTGTATCTCTGGGGTACTCATAATTTTTAACTTTCCTATCACGCGTAGAAATTTTTTTGAAAATAAAAATCGTATTGAATTTTTTTCTAAGAAATTTTGCTTACAGAAATTGTTGTGCTCCGATTGAGTTGGTGTTGTGGACTGAATGTAGATTCAGCTGAGCAACATTACAGAGGGGTGTTCGCTTTGAATGGAAAGTCGCAGATTGCTTGGCTTCCCAAATTTTGTAAAATTTAAGGCTAGGCAAGAGTGAAAAAAGATCTTCGCCGCTCTTTCCTCCTCTTCGCCCCTTCAGTTTCCGCAGAAATCATATTTTGGTGCAGAGAGAGAACATAAAGATTAGTAACGCCATACGATATTTTTGCACTCAAATTTTTTATGCTGGCTAAAGAGCTAGCTCCAGACTCTCTTCAAATTTTATTCAAAAGCCAGAGGATAGCGCCTTCCAGATCTGTACGCACTTGCTTGATCTGTGTACGAGTATACTCTCACATGGAAGGGCGTCCTATTTCTAGATTTTTACGCTCTCAACTTTGTGCTAGCGAGAGGTTTACAAATTAGTCGCTTGCATATTTAAACTGCAAATATTTCTGGAATATAGCACTTAAATATTTATCTAAGACAGGAACAAATATTATCTCATTACAATGTATTTTTAAGTAAATAAAAAAAATTTGCCCATTTCTGTGAAAATCATTTCAAAAAATTATGTTTGATTTAAATGTTCACTGAGGGGTTATTATTATTATTATACATTATTGTATGAATCTAGTGTTTTGTCTGGATTTCAGTGGGTTCCAGAGAATTTGTCTTAATGTGGACATGAAACCCGGTGGTGCGACGAATCGTTACTTTTTTCCAACATTTTTGGAAAATTGTATTATATTTTTTTAAGCTGAGTGGGGTAATAGTTTCGATTATAATTTGGCCTAGGCAAAATGAATGATCAAGTCTTTTTGGCCAGAGCGCTCGGAATTATGGGTAAACTACAGCTAAAGCACACTCGACATTAGCTTGTTAAATTTAAACAAGTTTACGTAGAATTCTGGTTTTAAGTATTCCATTACACGTATACTTCTCTTAAGAATTCTGAAAATGTAATTAGTGTGACATGAAGGGCACCAAACACTGCATATTATCCCCTCCCAACCCGCACTTTTAATTACAGGTAATAATAATTAGCTAAAGAGCGAGTTCGTGTTTTATGCAAGTGTTTTTAATTCGTACGGACAAATCAACAAAGTGTCAACAAAGCTCGGGATGTTACACCCTTAGTATCCCCAGTGGGATCCGAATCCATCGAAGCTGGCGTGAGCCACCACGGCGGCGGGGGAGTACTTCACAAAGGCGGCGGGGGCGGCGGCTACCACGGGAGAGGAGTACACGGGAGCAGGTGCGGAGTACACCGTCTTGGCCAGAACTGGAGCAGGAGCGGCATAAACTGGAGCAGGGGCGGAGTAGACGGTCTTGGCCAGAACTGGAGCAGGAGCAGAGTAGACGGTCTTGGCCAGAACTGGAGCAGGAGCAGCGTAGACTGGAGCAGGAGCGGCGTAGACGGTCTTGGCCACCACGGGAGCCGGGGCAGCGGCGTAGAAGGACTTGGTGATCACGGGAGCGGGAGCGGAGTACAGGGTCTTGGGCGTGTACACGTTGTTGGTGATGCGGGAGTCCACCTTGCTGACACTGGAGTAGGGGGTGACCACGTTCTTGGAGTAGGTGGACACGGTGCCGCCGAAGGAGCGCACCACGTTCTGCTGGGTGGTGCCGACGGCGTCATAGTGGGGCTGGGCCACCTTGGCCACCACGGGAATGGCGGCGGAGTACGTGGCAGCCGGGGCCAGGAAGCCGGCACTGGCCACGCTCACCAGGGCGCAGAAGGACAGCAGGACGTACTTGAAAGCCATTTCGGAAGTAGGGTTTTTTTTAAATTCCAATGGAAACTGAAACTGAAACTGATGTTGGTTGTGAGCTGCAGTGGCTACTGATGCCTAACTCTATCGAATTCGCAGTTTTTATAGCCAAAAAGCCCAAATGTCTTGGCAAATTTCACGGCCACACTCGTGGTGTATATGTGTGACAGATCGACTTAGGCCTAAGCCCCAAAACTGGTTCATTGGGTCGCTAGGTCGGTGACTGAGCTCTTTTTCGTCTCCATCCGCATGTCTCGCTTGGAGGCCACCTCAAGTACCCCACACCCAGCGTATGGCAGGAAAGTGAATTATTTTGAATACTATCAGCAGCTCATAAATTTTCCAGAGCGGCGAAAAAAACTTTTTATTTGTCCTACGTATTTTTCCATTAAATTGAGTTCTACTCAAGCAGCAAATATGACCCATCCCCCAAGCAGGAAGAACCCCTCGATAAGGGGATGTTCCCTGTTTCTGTCAACTTGTATCAGCAGGGGTGTCGGTCGTTCTTTCTTTCTTTTTTACTTGACGTGGTGGCAGCCAGTTGTTTATGATTTTTGTTTGGCTTTATTCTTGAGAAGTTTTTGTGCCCTTCGAGAAGGGGAGATCTGAGGCTGGAATTAATGATCAGAAGTCAGAAAGTTTATCAACAATTTAAAATGTTCTTGTATTGGTGTTATTGAAGGGCAAAGACTGAAAAACTATAGGGCCTTCTCTAGTATAATTTTCATATGTTTTTTTCTAGATATTATAAGATAATAATTCCACTATATAAATTCCCCTATAATCAATGCTTTACTACCATCTATGTAGCTATCACTTGGCACTTATTGACACTAACATAAATATTTACTGTGGGTCACCCAAAACTTTGGCTATAAATTAAGAAGAGGGCATCAAATGTTTCGTCTTGCTTTGAACTTTTTCCCCGCCTGGCCTTCCACTACCATTGCCGTTGAGTTTTCTTTTTGTTTTCGGGGCAAGTTTGGAAAATGAATTTCCCTGCTCGGCTGCTCACGGGGCGCATGATGAATATTTATTGAAATTACCGAAGTTGACGCTGCTCCAAATTGAATTGTGTTGCCAACTTGGGAAGCTTCTTATCTGCGCTATTTCTGCGATTTTTTTTCCTGTTTGGTTTTTGGCAAATTGTTATTAATTTTACACCGGGGCCCTGAAGCTCTGGCCCTCCGCAGAAAACCTAATTACCGCGCTTAATTTATGCCAGCAAATTGGCTTTCAAGCGGTTGCGCAGGTGAACCGAGCTGCCATCGCATTGTGGGCAGTTCAATTGCCCAAAAATCGGCAAAAAAATAGACAACAAATCTCCCGAAAAAAACTCATAGCTGGCACGCGTCCGATGCGTATAAAAGCCGGCACATTTTGGCCAAATCAGCATCAGTCGCAGCACAGCCAACAGCCTGCCTTTAGCTTCCCTCTTCCAATCCGCCGATTGCCAGTCATCCAGTTCGAGTGCTCCAAAATGGCCTTCCGATACCTCGTCCCTCTGTGCGCCCTGCTGGCCTATGCCAACGCCGGTCTATTGGCCAGCCATGTGGCCATCGCCAATCCCTCGGTGGATGCCGTTGCCTCCACCCAGCAGGATGTGGTGAGGTCGTTTGCCGGCACCGTTTCCAGCTACTCCAAGGCCGTGGACACCCCGTACTCGAGTGTGCGTAAGAGCGACACTAGGATCCAGAACAACGTCTATACTCCGGCCATTGCCAAGACCACGTATGCGGCGCCGCTCTACACTCAGGCCACTCCCATCGTCCATGCTCCGGCTCCGGTTGTGGAGAAGGCTGTCTATGCTGCTCCTGCCCAGGTCTACGCTGCCCACGCACCCGTGGTGGCCAAGGCTGTGTACTCTGCTCCTGCTCCAGTCCTGGCCAAGACCGTGTACTCTGCTCCTGCTCCAGTTCTGGCCAAGACCGTGTACTCTGCTCCTGCTCCAGTCTATGCTGCTCCTGCTCCTGTTCTGGCCAAGACCGTGTACTCTGCTCCTGCTCCAGTCTATGCTGCTCCTGCTCCTGTTCTGGCCAAGACCGTGTACTCCGCCCCTGCTCCTGTCGTGACCAAGGCTGTGTACTCCGCTCCTGCCCCAGTCTATGCTGCTCCTGCACCAGTTCTGGCCAAGACCGTGTCGTATGCCGCTCCACTGGCCACCACCAATGTGAGCCATGGCCCGGCCGCCACCACCTACTCGCACAGCGCCCCCGCTTTGGGCGTGTCCAGCTACGGCAGCTCCCAGACGGTCCACTACTCGCCCGCCGAGAGCGTGTCGCACATGAGCTTCGACGGATTCGGAACCCACTGGGGTTTCTAAATCGCTTCTTTGTTATAGCTTCTTGTTAATGTTTGGCGGTTAATAAAGGCAGAGATCGATTGTGGCAAATTGAACATGAGCTGAGCAAGTCGAGCACCGGAGGCCTTCGGGCGAACAATGGGTAACTGGTTTTGGCCACATCATCGTGGACCGGCCTTCGCTGGGGTCTCAACTCGGCTAAAGCGGCTTGGCTTGGCTTGGCGGGGGCGTGGCAGGTCGTGTTTTATGGCTCTTTAATTGGATTTAATATTTTTGTGACAGTGATATTTTGGCGGGATTACTCAAAGACATTCGGGTTGCGCAATTAAATGGTATGAGGAGTGAGGTAATAATGCAAAGCGATTAATGGTTTTATAAATACGAGCTGTTGGGTAAATATTATAGGTTATTCAGAATATCTAAAGGGCCGCCTCTACCCTTCCTGTCAAACTTCTGCGGTCAGATAAATTTCCTGCTAAATTCAAAAGCTAACTTTGACAGGGACCCAGAGTCCAGTGGCAAACTATCTCCGGCTTGCCAAGAGAATAGCCTATTTCCTTTAGCCAAGTGAGGAAGAAAAAGAGATTTACAGCGTGTAGTTGCGCCCTACAGCACAATCCGGTAATTCGATAATTAACACAGCTCTGTTTTTTTTCGCGTTCAGATATATTTGTAGTATCTACACTACTGTAAATTTATCTGAACGCGATTTGCTTTACAATAAGTTTATCTGGGATAAGTTTATTTGGATGGCTATCAGGCACTTTGTCAGTGAGGGCAGTAACCAGCCCTAAGTAAATAAATAAAAGTACAACAGGTAAGATATAAAAATATAAGCATCAAAAAGTTTTAATTGCATGGATATTTTACTTCGTCTTTTAAGTGGTTTTTATTTAAATTCTTGCCTCTATTTTTAAGCAATTAAGCAGAAAGCTAATAATTTAGTAATTTTCACTTGAAGAAAATTGAAGTCAACCTACGGAGAAACTAAATAAAATAGGCTTATTATTTCTTGAAATGTTATAGCATGTCAAACCCTATTTTAATTACGAATTCAAGCAATCCATTTAGTTGAATTAGTAATCAAAGGCCAAGTAGAAGTCTTAATAAATTGTAAAACAATTTTCAACGGGCTATAACTCAAATCGAAATGGCTAAATTAAGTTATCTCCGCTACTTGATTGAACAGCTTAAATCACTCTGATCGAGTGGCAATTTAAATTCGATGGCCTTTTTAAGACGACACTAATGAGACATGCAATGGAGCTGCCCAATTCCCCCCAGACCAAAAGGAGACAGGCCAGACCATAACAATTAAATTAAACGAAAACGTGTCCAAAGAGCGGGGGTGCGAGTCACCCACGTCTTAAAATTTTTAGCTTCGCAAATTAGCTGCATTTGTTGTTCTTGGCTTGGCTTTGATTTGCGATTTGTGATTTGCTATTTGATTGCGCATACGCCCCGTGCCACATGCCAAAATGTGCCTGATTGCCCTCGTCTGAGTTGACAATTAGTCAATAATTTATTTCAATTTCATTTCGCATGCCACGCACACCCATACCCACACTGTCTAACTGCACTTTAATTACATTTACATTTGGGCTTGAGATTGTCGCTTCAGTTTTTGCCAGACAAAAAGGACCAAGGGGTCCTGGGCGCAATTGTTGCAATGCAATTTAGGTAAGCGAATTTCCATGATTTAAATAACAGCATTATGTGTGGCAGATTGTGCATGTGACTGAAAAACTGCAGACAATATGGGTTTGGTATTCCGTCTGGCCGTGTGTCCTCGTATAATTAAATTATGGCTGGACATACGACGCATAATAGGTCATAAATCAAATTTACCTATCCCACGGGTCCAACCCGGCTATGACACTCCAGACGCCGCCACAGACATAGTTTTCTATAGATGCACTGGGAACATTGTTTGACCTTGTCCATAAACATGAATTAAAGTATATTAAAGTATATTCAAACAGCATAGGGGTTTTTTTATTTATTATACTGTCCAAATAATATATATTTAAGATCGGAGCACAAATTGTACATATGTACATCTAACTATAGGCTACGATTATAAAACTCTCTATTGCCTATTTATGCTTTTTAAAAATCTGAATTTTATTTCCAGTTATCCTAATTTTCTCCAGTGCATTGCTGCAACAAGGACACTCTGTATCCTAGCCCCTTCCCCGCCGCTTGATGGACATTATGACGTCTCTGTCTCGGCAAACAATTAGACAATTGATGCATCTGCTACGGCTGTTGTGTCCGTTTCTGTCTGTTTGCATTTGCATTTGATGTTGCTTTTGGGCCAGTATTTCTATTGCAACTTTGACTCCACGGAACCACAAAAGGGCCGTTCCGTGGATACTGTTTGGATTCTGTTCCTGCATTTAATGTGGCTGCTGTCAGGGGCAGTTGCCATTTGAACGAAATGCAATTGAAACATTTCGGCGGCAGAAAATGCAAATTTGCAGTCTTGTTTTCGGCCAACTGTTTTCCATGTTTCGCTCTCGAGTGTGAACGTTAGCAGGGTGTTGATAGCCTTCAGATTTTTTACCAAAATAAAAACACTTATTCCAATTCTGCATTTCATTATTTTATGGGTCAGTATATTTATATGCTTTTGGTAAGACTGGTTTTTAGCTAACAGCAGTGAAGACTTGTAGGTGGGCAGTGCATTGGGTTTTTAATATGGTTTATAAAATATTAATAATTATAATTATATAACAATTTGTATTTACAATTGTTAAGATAATTTTTAAAGAAATTATTGATTGTACAAATTAACGCAGTTTTAAATTAGCCGTTATAACACGAAGCAAAAGTATCACAGGGAAAGGAAACTAGTGCTCTTATTTTATTTACGAAAAGTTTAAATTTCCACAGATTTTATTAAAGTAAATATTTAAATTCTGTATATTCTTTTCTCTATTTAAATACCAACCACTTTTTATGAATACCCTCAAGGTTGATCCCAAAATCCAAGTACCAGACCCACTCGGTCGGAAGTAGAAGAAACGAAAGCAGACTTGCCATCGCGATATGTCATAGAAGCAGACAAAGAAAAAACTCCCCACTGCCTAGGATTTTTCTTTCCACCCTACTGATACGCATACTGGGCTTGATTAAAATTTAATTTTTAATTTAAAGACTGTTTGTATTCTATTTGCTTCGCGCGGCGAAACAACTAAGTGCAAATAACGCATCTTGAAGGTCGTCGCTTGCTGTTGATTTATCATTACTTTATGCAAATTGACCGCTTACCTTTGAGCTTTATCGGATCGGAGAACGGGGGTTGCTTGCTCGCAGTTTTTTATCCCTCTTTTTGCCCATTTTCCGAGGGGTTTCCCGGAAATTTCCCACCCCGACCCGTCTTTTCCCGCCACGTGCAATGTCAATGGCAAGCGATTAACATTCAATTAGCTTTTGGCTTCATCAATGATTTTATCGCAGCCATTTCGGCAGCAGGACGAGGAGGTCCTGTTGCTGCGGCTGCTGGGAGTGTAAATTGTGGCAAATTATCATTAGCCTGCTTCAGTGTGTGTGCAAGCTCCAGCTCCTGTTTCTGTTTGTGTTTGTGTGTCCTAACAAGGACTCCGGCAACGACATCTTCAAAAGGTTTTTATGACATCAGCAGCTGTCGTTGACAGATTATTGTGGCGATTATTTTAGCAGAGACGCAGGACACACAGGGCAGATACCAGATACAAGATACGGGACGGCGAACAACAAACAGGGCCCGAAGGTCCTGCAGGATGCGGTACGGGAACGGTGTCCCTGCTTTTGTGCCTTCAACTGGAAACTGTCCACACTGTTGTTGGCATTGCTGGTGGCCGCTTTGTTGTATTTGCTGCTCCTGTTTCACATATCCTAGGGGCTCCAAGGACCTCCAACCCAACGGAGCCACTTCAGCATCTTGCGGCTTAGCACTTGTAAATAACCAGCTGAAGTTGGAGGAGTTGTCACTTATTTATAAGCCTTGTAACGGGCTATGATACGTCAATTTAGATCTTCAGACTCCCCAGGATTTCCCCTAGAAAATATACCTATATTTGAATTGCCTGACATAACCTAAGCAAGCAATATAATATAATAAAAAATTCCTGAAAATTGAAATTTTAAAATTTTTCGTCGTGGCTTTTTACGTTTTTTATGATATTTTCACTAGGATGTGCATCTTTCCGGACGCAAAAGTTTACGTGCTGGTTGCAATAACCGTTACCCTAGTGAGTTGGACGTCGAAGTGCCGACTCAGTTTGACTTTTTCAATCCCTTATCCAACCCGTAGGCTGTGCATATCACTGAAATAGTCTTCGCCATTTTAAGCCTGATGACGCCGGGAGCCCCCAGGACCATTATCTATTTGAACTTGACAGCGTGCTTGGCTTTATTGGGTGGATTGTGCGTTGGATTTTACGGAACTATTTTCAGAAAGTTAACCTTGCTGCGAGTGGTGCGTCTAGATCAAGTTTCTCCGGGCAACTAACTAAAACTGGATACTTTCAGATGGTGTCCATCATCATAGTTACCATCGTAGTGAAGGCATTTATATGGATTATCTGTGTCAATAAGAGGAATAACTACGATAAGTTCGTCTGCAACATTTGGTTCGAGGTCGGCTTTGCGTGCACGGTAATGCCCTAATATAGTATTTCCAATATTTTAAATAATTTCACAATAGGTGCTCTGCTTTCTGGCGACTCTCATCTATTTGCTGCAAATCGGGGGCTGCGATGAATAAGAAGGGTTTTAATCAAATTGATTAGTATTAGTATTCGATTTTTAGTCTCTTTAGGTCGAAATGTTTACTTTTATAAATATAAATACATTTTTTTGAGATTTTTCTGCTTTTAAAGATTGAAGTCCCTACTGCCACACTTTAATCTTAAAGTTTTCCCCCATTACAGGCCACAGAGTGCCGATGAAGTTGTTGATATCGGCAGGCGTGGCAATTTGCGGGTTGCGTGGGTAATCAAATTACATGCGGAATTATGGACACCCGCAGGCCGATAATGGCAGCCAATAAAGATGACAATGACAAGATAAGCGCAAGACCCGTGACCTTTGCGGGGTGGAAAGTCGTCATCTGGTGGCTCCCTTTTGCGCAGCTTTAAATGAAATTTAACGATGCCCACAAATAATGATGCTTTGCATTTTAAAACACTTTTGCCAACCAGAAGTCAGAAGTGAGAAGGACATTCGATTGGGGTCCCGGAGTCCGGTGCTCATTACACGCACTCCACTCGACACTTTTATTGGCGAAGCTTCCTTCGGAATGGATGAAAATGCGGGTCATTTTATGGCCAGTAACATCCGATGCCGATAAGGGCATTAAATTTGCTCCGCCATAAAGTCGCTGGCCACATCACTCAACGGGTGGCCAATTACGCAAATAAAAGCCGAGCGCCCTCCAGGAACAAGGAGAACGTGTCAAAGTGCTGGAAAATGCAGGGTTTTTTCAAGGATGTGGAGTGGCTCATTAGAGGTGTGTTCGCTGCCCCTAAGGTCCTGCCGGCAAATTGTGTGGAAAAACGCACGCTAAACTGGCACTCCGATGCCATCTCACACTTTTCATTTTCCCCGCTGGCTGAGAACAAAGAATGCTCCCAACTGACAGCCCTTAAATGCGACCAAAAAAATGCCGAAAAATAGGAATTTCTTTTCTATATTTCTTTTGAATCCACAACTGGCATAATTACAGGCGAGCCCTGATCTGCTCGGGGCGCTTCTCATCGGATTCTGGCTAGGAATTTCTACTGTCGCCAAGCGTGTTTGGGGCCTGGTTGTCCCTGTCGTCCGGCGCATGTCCTGCGGCTGATTAAAATCTATTAGAGTCAAAGAGATGTAAGACACTGTGCTCTCTCGCTCCAAGGGCGTGGGCGAACGGGGGATACTTTGGCCAATGACTTGGCATGTAAATGTCGACGGCAACGGCGGCGCAATTGAAATGCATGCGGCGGAAACTTCCAACTTGTCAGAGAAGTGTAACTCCCACAGGGCATTGTGGCTGAAATATGGATCTTGAAAGGCCCTAAAATAATAGGGATAGCCTATTAGCCCTGAAAAGGGCAAAGATAAAGGCTTTATTTCACAAAAGAAAAGTGCTCAGAAATATAACAACCATCCATTAGTATTTCAATAACAATACTCAAATCCGAATACTCAAAGAGGTTAGCATATCTCAGTTAAATACTAAATGTAAAAAATTCTTTGAGACTCTCATAGAGTATTTAAACACAATCATCCTTCAGAGATATTCTCCCCTTGTTGGTGTTGTCAAAAGTCGCACACAAAAACTTTGCAGCGCAAAAGTTTCCAACGGAAATTGTGCAGCTGTTTTGTGTGCTCTGCGATCCTGTGTATGTCTCGTTGCCCGGCTCTTAAATATCCTGTCGAGCCGAGCTTGTAAAAGTAAATTTGTTGAAATATTCATTTAATGGCTGGCACGCCCACTACTCACATCAGGCAAACGCCTCCCGCTATCGGCATGAGCGGAGCGGCGCTTTCAATATGATTTTTCATGATTAAAGCGCGTGCCGGGTACGTTTTTATCGGCCGAAAGACATTCGCCGGAGAGTTCGATAGGAATTTTCTTATAAATTGTCGCCCCCAAACAAATGTGTCCGCTCCGTTCCGACAATTGGGGGTAAAAAATACCCCGCATGCCGGCATAATAAAGTGATTTTAAAGGGCACTTTCCCGCCCTTCCTTCGCTCTCGCCTCGATGGCTATGCGTAAAATTTCCATTTGTGCCAGGCACTCAACTTTATTGAACTTGAAGTGGAGACTGCGATAATGTTTGGCTGATAGAGAACCGAACATGGGTAACCCTGGCGGCACCCCATGTGTGCAGCTCCAAGATGTCCTGGCTTTACAATTCATTAAAATTTCATATAAACGGAATGAACAATGGCCAGCGTACGTAATCCATTTAGCAGCTGCAACGCACACTTGGAGAATATTGGGGGTGAACCAGAAATTACTTTAAAAGGTGTCTAAAAGTTTGCAATATAAATATGTTTTGTTTTTTACTTTGACACAATTTGTAGCATAATTTTAGACACTTTAATTAAGCGATTTCAAAGTGCTATTATTTTCTGTAGCACCTCGTATGTGTGTTTATTTATATTATTTTTTATTTTTTTATCAAAGAAAATAAATTGAATGAAATAAATTAAATTATTTGGTTTGATTACTTTTAGAAATTGAGAATTGTGTGTATTTTTCTGCAGAAAAATAAAAAAGTAATTACAAAAACCTAAAAATATCAAATGACCTTGATGTAGTTATATTTTTATTAATTTAAAAAGAAGAATAAACTTTCTTCCCGTGCACTGTTATTAACTGCTGGCTACAAATGCGCCACAATAACGGTATTAAATGCACTGCGAAAGCGTCAAGTCATAAACTGCTCATCAGTCTTGAGCGGGCGGGAAAGTGTAAGCGTCTGCCGCACCGTCCCGTTCCGCTGTAACGGTAATTATGCGCAACGCGCGACGCCGCTGGAAAAGTTGTGCAATCGCAACTCATTGTCTCGGCGGGAAGTGCAGGAAGTGGCAGCGGCACAGAGCCGGCGGCAAAACATGCCACCAAAGGGGGCACGGGCACCGAAGGGGGGGTTGTTGTCTGTTCAGTGCCTTTGCCTTTTGACGCTGATAATGCAATTTCCGCCAAACTCCCCATTTATCGCCGCCCCTGCTAGCGTAATTTACCGCCCTGCAATGTTTCATTTCAGCTGCGCCCTTTTGGCCAACAACGCCTTTAAGGCCAACTAAGGACTCGGCACTATGGAAGCGGCAGGACTCTGCCAGCGGGCACAATCAACGGGGGCTAGTTGTTGCTATTTATCTACATAAAGTTAATTGAAAACATTCAAATGCCAGGACGACTGCGTGATGTGTCAACATCTTTTGGTGCCGCATAATCCCACTCCGTCCGAGTGAGCCATTCCAGGCATCTATCCCTCAACCAACTATAATTAAGATGGCTTTTCGACTAGAAGATACCTCGTGCTCAACGTAGAACAAATTTTAAAAAGGTTTAAGAATCATAGTTTAAATAACAAATTTATAACTGGAAAATAAATATTTTGAAACAAAGTATCTAGTAGTTTTTTTAATAGATGCTGACTTTGGAATTAACTCCTAATTTGGTTGCATTTATCTATCACATTTGGAGTGGTGGTACCAGTGCAAGATTTATTATAAATATTAAAGACTTTAATATAATTCCATCTCGATTTTACAATAAGAATCCCCCAAAGAACCGGCTTGAAGGACCAAAAATGTAGTAGACTGAAGTCTTTGATGTAATAATAAAAAATATAAAAAAGGTGTAGTTGAGATTTCGCGAACAATATCGTACGGTACGGATACGAGTATGTATGTAGAAGAGAATTGATCGTAGAGAACCTAGAACCGGAACACGAAAGCTAGCTAAGACACATATTATAAAAAACTCTTCTTGTGCCGACTATTAGGGATTTTTGGAAATATGATATACCCTCGTTATCCTTGATTACGGAGTAAAACAACAATGGACAATGGAATGAAAGCATTGCGTTTCTCTACACTTTTCTCGCCATCGTCGTCTTTATTACAAATTGGTTTTGTGCACTCACCACTCGCACTCGCACTCGAATTCGCATGTTTCGTGCGCAATTTGCACCACCGAAATGAATATGGAGCGACGGAAAAGTCTGGACAGATGTGCAAAAAAATAAATTGCAGCGCACGGCAAGGTGGGCTAAAGGGGCGGATACGTGCCCAACTCGCCACGTTAACGAAGTGAAATCGAAAGTTTGACTGCGGTCAACGGTGGGCATTGTCATTGTCGTTGTCGTTGTCTATCGCTATATCACTATATCCCCCCCAGCCCCAGTCTCTGATTTTGCGATTCTCCCAACTGACTGTCAGATTGAATGGTTTATGTGTGACACCTTTGACCGGTCACCGAGGTGTTTTTCAGGCGGTGTCCGGCTGCCAGACGATATAAATTAAAATTCCGCATACGAGCCAGAGCAACTTTAAGTCTCAGACGGAAAACAGGCAAAGAACACTGGTTCCCATGTGGGAAATTAGGGGCAGATTGTGAATTGCTACATGTTACTTACGTTTAAGATAAATTATTGCCAAACAAACTTCTGATATTAGTGGATATAAATATATTCCCATGTTCCATTTTGTGTGTTTTCTGTTGGCATTGAATTAAATTCCAACAAATTCCTTTAAGGACTTAACAAACAAAAAAGTTAATATCCGGCAGCTCTAATTTCCGCTCGAACACTAAATTTAAAAGTCCTTAAAATTCTCAGAGAGCCTTTACACCTTTATTCGTCTTTCATTGAGTCCGTTTTTGTTCAGTTGAACAATCTTAAATGCTCTGATTCCGGCTTTGCTTAACATAGAAAGGCCCCGTTGCCTGATTTCCGGGCTCTTTTATTTGGCCAGCAAAAGTCACGTGGCATTCATAATTCTTAAAATGACGCCATCAGAAATTATGTAGCAATGCTAAGTGCACCCAAACAGCTGTCCTAAAAAAAAAAAAAGGAAAAGGATGAGGGGTAGGGATATACGTGACCAGCATTTCTGGACCCCTTAAGTATGCTAGAATTTTTATTCGGTGGAAAAGGACCTCGCCAAACAATGGGGAATTGATTTCGGGTTTTGGCCAAGTGCAAGCTGATTATAGAATTAAAACATATTTCTGTGCGGGCAACTTAAAACTTTAAGTGGCAAAGGTTGTCGCTGCGTTCTCAGTACGTGACATTCTTTTCCTTTCCGAGTTTATCACGTGACAAGTTTTCCAGTTTTGCGCTTATTTTCCGCAGACACACAGACACCCACTCGGCTGGGTGAAATGCGTTTCGTTTTCATTGTGGGAGAGAGGAAAAAATAACTTTTCGTGTGTGTGGAAAAGAGGAAATGAATAAGCAAACGAAACTACAAAGAAGTTAACTACAAAAGCGGGCTGCGAAAGTGAACTTGGGTTACAAAGGCGGACGGATCGTAGCTTGGAGGGAAGAGAAAAAAAAACAGATAAATAACATTGAATGTGAAAACACAGGGAAAAGGGAGAAAATAAACAATACGCCTTTTGAAATGCTAAACGTGCCGGCAGCGGTCTTCACACACTTCGCAAGGACGACGTCCCGCAGGACTCGTGCTCGTGTATTTTTATTAGCACAGCCACATCGGTTTATCTTGTTACTTGGCACCCGCTTCGGTGCCGGAAACATTTATCTTGTCGTATTTATTTTGTAGCACATTAATTTCGCTTCGTGTTTCATCTGAAATTGACTTATTTGCATTCGGTTTAATTTGTCCGAACATCAATACTAGCCCGAAAAAAGGGGATGTTGCGGCAACAAAAAAAAATCACACAGCCACAGGTGTTGCAAGTGTCAGAATTGTGATTGATGGAAGGCACAAAAGAAATTTTGAGATTTATATTCTTAAAACTTGTTTGACATGGACGGGGATGATTTGATTTTTTACCAATCTGAGAAAAAAACAATCATCTTTAGGCTTAAATATGTAAGTAGGGGAGGAAGCAATATTTAGGGCTTTATTAGCACTCATCTTGATATCATTATTTATTTATATATTTCTACATTATTTACTAATTCAAGTAAAAGAAAATGTTTTGCATTTTATTTATACTGAATCCATTTTAAATCCTATTATAAATAGCATCATCAATTAAGTAATACGTAAACAAAAGCAATAGATGTTGAAAAAAGGCATGTATGAGTAAAAAAATTAATAACAGATTTTTAATCTTCAAGAGTAATATTTCAGTCAATGATAACTTCTTAAATTAGAGTAATTTAATATAAACTTCTGACTGGATAAATGCCTATAATAATATTTCACCATTTTTGTATTGCCTTTAACATTTTGTAAAATTTATTGATTCACTTTCACTACCAAACTTTACCTGATATATGAATGCCGGAATTGTGTGTTTAGTGGCCAATAAAGGCGATTTAATTTAAGCCACTTAAATGAATAGATATTGGCCGCTGCCGGAGTGAAGTATCGGCGCCAACTAACGAATTCAAAAGCCAAATGAACTGATATTAGCCACACGGCCACAGTTCGCTTCACGGATCAGCGACGACAGACAAAATGCATTTTTCATAAGGCAGACAGCGTGGCACGGGGACAGGACAGTTGGGGATGGATTTTCGGGGGCTGGGACCTGGGGAGGCTTAGAGGACACAGGTAGTCACCTGTAGACGTCTATCGATGGCCAGAGGCTGCAGCGCCGGCAACAATGGCAGGTGGAAAAGCGTAGAGGGAAAATGCGAAATGGGAAATGGCCGAGAGCGCAAAATGTCAACCGAAATTGCGATTGCGTTAAAACTCTATAAATACCAGAGTAACATGCAGCAGCCACAGAGAGCTGGGCAAAAGGACAAGCCGATATATGGCTGAAACACAATCTAATCCGGTTATTGCATTTTAAATGCGCTACAAGCTTTTTGGCCCCGGGGCGTGGCCTGCCATGATTCCGCATTAAATTATTTGCCAGGCAATTACTGCCGCCTGACATTGAAGGCCCAGTTGGGTTATTAATTTCCTCGGTGCTCAGTCCTCGGATCACATTCGCCGAGAAGTAATGCGCTTATCAGGAAGCCAGCACTCTGCAGCCAGCTCTTTTCAAATTTTAATGTAATTTAACAGCATATTAAACAGCAGGAGTCTGCGGCTGCCAAGCCACAATGCGTGAGAATTGTGTTTGCGAGAAAGGATTGCGGGAGTGGGGGTCCTGCAACAGTTGTTAGTCCCTCGTGCCACACGGTTTTAGTGGGCCAAACCTGCAGATGAAGATAGCAGCTGCCTCTGGCGTTGCTTCCAAGGTAAATGCAGAGCGAAAAATATTCAAGTCTTGCCATTTTGGTTCATAGTTTGAATAAAGTCTACTGCATTAGCAATTTTAGCTTTGAAAACTTTTCAAAAAACAATTTGAGATTAAGCACATATATATTGAGAGAATATAGATATTAAAAGAGGTATTCAAGTGGCTCATTCTTACAAATATTATGGTAACAAAATTTATATTTTCCATATTTTTGTAAAATAAGGTTCTGGTGCTTAAATATATTTTTTTTTTTGCAATTTATATTTCTCCAACTATTTGCTGAATAAGGGCAAGTGCCAATGAGTATTTTCCAACCTGAATACGGACATTCATGAACTGGCAGAATGGCTAATCAATTGCGCGCACATTGAACACAAATCAAATTGCAAACTTGCCGCGTCCAATGATTTTTGCAGGAAAAACTTTTTCAGCTTTCCCCGACTGCTGACTTTCCTTGCGCTCCATCCTGTTTGAGATCAACTTTTGCTCAATTTGATTTTTCAACAAAATGGAAAGAACTTTTTGCCTTTTTACCTGCCCTTTTGTGTGCGTCTCTGCTTTTGCTTGTCGTTAAACAAACTTATCCAATAAAACTTTTGTCAACATTGATTTAAGGCTAAAGAGGGTGCATATTATCGGAAAATGTGGGGGAGGGAAATCAGCTTGGAATATCATTTGACATTTCGTTTGCTTTAGCCATAAGTCAAAAATGTTAAGAGTCAAAGATAGGAGATCAGTTTGCTCTTTTGGGGTCTGTAAAATTAGTTAAAAAAATATCTAAAACACAATTTTAAGGCAATAAATGAATTGAACTTTCAAGAACAGGAAACGTATAGTTTTAAGATGTACAAACCCCTGAAGATTTCTGGGAGACGTTCCAACATTATATTCTTAAACCCACTTCCCTAAGAGAAACACCTGGCAATATAAGAGTAAACACCAATCTGACCCACTCACGCCAACCATACCCTCCTCACAGTGCTTATAATGTGAGCTTAAGTCAGTTTTTGCCTTGGTCCTCGGACAAACAAACGGAAAGTGTTGGCCAGGCCGCATAAGTACAGGACGAAGTTTCCCATTGCAACGCGATATCCTTGCTGCTCTCGTGGAAATGCATTTACAGTTAGCCTTCCCTTATCCACTTCTACTTAAGACTTTAATAGTTGCAAAAGTTTTCTGCGAGCGGACTTAAGTAGCTGTTCGCATTTCTTCGAGGTGGTGCTTAAAATAACTGTAAAACTGCCAACATAAATCTGGCCACAACATCCTTTACGTTTCGCCACACCAAGCCGCCAGGAGTCAATGGCGCAGTCTGGCGAGGATTTAAAGAGGAGCGGCCAGGATGCGGAATCTCGGCGAGATTAAAAAGTTCAGCAGACGGGCAACAAATTGACGCGTATCTTTTGCATATTGAATAAAAGTCAAACTGTGTTTGGCATATTAAGCGGGAATCGTTCGTCGAAAAATCGAAAGCAATTCCCAATCCACCCGAAAAGCTCGCCCAGTCCCAGTCTCGAAGAGAAAAGTGATTTTTCTTGTTGGACTTACGGCTTAGCGAGGCAGCAATTTCCATTGCAGAATCAGCGATTTAAGGCCAATAAGCTTGAAGTTGAGAGTTTGTGTCTCTACTCAAAACAATGAACTAGAAATTTAAGGACAAACTTGACTTTATTCCATATTTTAATATATTTTCTATTAGCAGTGCTTGTCTCTTGATTTTCTTACTAAATTTACGAGCTTACTAGCTCGCTTTCCATATTTGTGCCACTTTGTCTGGCTTAATTCTATTGACATTTAATTACTCGCATTATTATGGCAAAAGTCGGCCATTGAAAATATTTTAAATAAATATTTTCCCGCTTCTCGCTGTAATTCAAGCTTATGGAGCATCGAGCAGGCCAAAACCGCAATATTTTGTCAAAATGTGAATGGCAAGGGTGGGGTCGCAACGAGGTGGGCTTTTGAAGTTTGGGATATAAAGAATGATGGATTAGGACTATTTTAAATTGCCTAAAATTATTATTTTTATTGAGCCAAATCCAGGTAAAAATATATATTTTTTATTTAGTTTATTCAAAGTTACCCAGTCGGACTTTGCTTCATGTAGTGAACGAATTCTGTGTGGGTGTAACAAGGATGACCTTACGGATGCATGCCCAATTCAGCAGGTGGTAAGCGAGAGATTCAGGTACCTGAAATGTACGCTGGTCCGTTCTATATAGAATTCTGTACCCTTTTGTTATTTCTCTCTGGGAAATTGTATTAAAATAGACGTAATTATACAGTATATGTAAAATAAATAAATAATTAAAGAACAGATTCGATATATGAATTTTCCTTGCCCTTGAACAAATGTGGAAGAGACTTCCGTAGATGGTAGGCACATTTGTACCTGCTCCCTATTTCACATGAAAGTTGTACATGTCTCAGGACCTAAAGTGATAATGGGTATTTAGGAAAAAAATAACAATAACTGTATACGATCCATCTCTTAAACTTTTAATCATGTTGGCTTCAACCTACGTTTTAGATACTATTTCCAGAACGAAGTATGATTTAATTTTACTATGGATCGAAGTACCCTGAAATACTTTGTCAAGCCCCTTCACTACATTTACAAAGTTTGTAATACAAACATCAGTTATTAAACAAACCTCGAGCAGTAAAGACAAAAAAATTCAACAAAAATCATAAGTATTTTTTATTCGAATTATATTTTTACAAAACCTTTTTTTGATGTCTCGAAATATTGCCTTGCGTTCTCCTGCTCACCCTATCCATACCATAAAGATACCCCAGTAATAATAATGAGTAGGGTATGTGAGATGGTGTTTCAGCTGCCTATGGCTCTCCTCTATGGACTCTTCTTCTCCTTTGGCTGTAAGGATTGCTCCGATTTGTATTTATATAAGGTAAGCGATTTGGTGTCCCAGCTGCCTCTGGTTCTCAAGCTTAGTTTGTTGCAGAACTCAAAGTTTCAAACTCGTGAGAAGATAGGCGCTGAAAGAGGATGATTCAGGACAATCGGAATAAATAAACGTCAACGATGTGGTGACCGGCCAGCCACTCATTGACCTCGGCCATCTTCTCGCTCTCCAGCGACCTGGCACCGACGAAGAGCATTTAATATTTTGGAAAATCAGGAAAAGGATGGTAAAACAAGGAAAAACTAGTGAAAACTGCAAAAATTAAACTTAAACTAAAGGTCCGATGTGCCTGGGAATCTAAATATGTTTGTTATTTTCTGACTGGGTTCGAGCATATTTCCAAACTCGGCCGTCTCTAATAGCTTAATTTATAAAATTCCAATATCTCCCCATGGCATCGTGAAAGCCCCGAGCAAGGCTATAAATTTTCCGAATATTCCAAATAGACAGGCCAAATTTACAAGTGGTCAGTGGCTGTGACGCTAATGAGCCAAACGCAATGCAAATTGATAGCCCTTTTCTGTCAGTCCCGCGTCCCTTGGCCGTCCCCACCGAAATGTTTGCTGGCTTAAGGGATTAGCATCATTACGCGCAGTTTATTTGCTTTTACACGGAAAGGGGCCGCGGTGGAGAGCGGAGTTTCATGTAATTGCTTTTAATTTCCATGCATTTATAATTCAACATTCTCGCGGCCTTATGAAAAGCTCGTTTGGTTATGAGTGTCCTGGGTCCTTGAGTTGCCCGAGTTCCGTTCCAAGTCCCGAGACCTGTCTGCTTCAATGTGGTAATGAGCGGGAGGCTGGCGTAATTATGCAAATTTTTGATGAGTGTGAAAATTGTGTGCTCGCGCAACAAGTGTTCGCGTCTTGGTCCTTCGAAGGACCAGGACAGCCTTCCCTGAAATGGCGGCTAATTCCATTTGACCCAGAAGCCCCAGAGTAATCCATTTACATGGCTTCGAACAGCTCGTCGCTTCCTGAATGCCCGCCTCACGCCAGTTCACTGCATAATCCCTCTGAGTTGACTGCTGGCATTTTCGGTCTTTAGATTTATACAGATTTCGTCAAACAAAACATGAATTTGCACTTTTACACACACATGAGGAGAATGACTGAATGGGAGTGTGTGGGCAAAGCCGATTTGATGCCATTCAGCTGAAGTGGTCCGTTAGCATTACGGTTAAGCCCTTTGGACCATGTACCCTGAGTGGCTCTGCTTTTAGACCCATTTGAGCCATAAGAAAAGCAATTAACACATTAACTCATATCGTACTGTAGAAAAATGTTAACATTTTTGTATGACATTAATTCTTCCTCCTTTTAAAGGTCATAGAAAAAGCATTTTACAAAATAAATTATGTCTGCCATAATTAGGGAGAAGTTCAGTTAAATAACTAATGTGTCCTGAATTTAGAAATATTTTTCTTTGCCTATTATAATTATTACCTTAAAAAATATAACCAATATAATTATTACCTAAAACCAGACTTTAGTTTAAAGAGACTTATTTAACAGACATTTCTTATATACTTCCTAAAAAATTATCCCGCAATAAAAATAAAATCTAGACAGATTGAAATCCTCTTTATAAATTGATAATAATACATTTTAAGGGCATTGTTAGTGTGTGCATGCTTTATACATTAAACCAACTTATTGATCAATATAAATACTTAAAAAAATATCAAATGTCAAAGTGGCGCTGACAAAAGCGCAGTGGATAAAAAACAATTTGATATGGAAATGTGCTCGTCTATGGTAACTGTCTTTTTCAATTAGTCCTCCTTGACATTCTTCCCCGGCGTGTGGATACAAATGCAAATTTTTAAGCCTTGTGGCAGCATTGGCCCAAACAGATTGTAAACAAATAAATGCCGCTGGCAGAGCAAAGAGATACAGACGCAGTCGGTGGTCAGTTGCAGATACAGATTCAAGCCTGAAATGCCGCCGGCTCGTTGTCATTGCATTGCCGGAGTTGCAGCTTCACGTTCAATATTTTATTTTACACGCATTTCACTCTACGTGTGCGGTGAGTGAAGTCTGCTGAAACCTTTTTCGCACTTAAGTGGTTAAATTGGCCGTGATAAATTGTTGCCGAGTCAAAGTTGTTGGCGCTGCGGGCCACCTCAAGTCACATGTGGTCCTGGGAGTGGGAGGAAAGTGCGTGATAAGCCCGCAAGGACGCAGGAGTGTAGAGCAAGGAGTCGGGGATGACACCCTCTCATCTGCTTATTCATTGAGTGCCTGCCGCTGACAGTAATCATAACGCAGTCATCAGCTCGCATTATTACAGACGCCTGACATATGACATCTGGGAGATGGCGGAGGCTGGGGACCAAGGAAAAGGAATGTTGGGCTATTAATATGTGAGTGTGTATGGAAGTTTACCATACACGGTGAGAAAAGATTTGGCATCGAATTAATTATTACATTACAATTACCAATTACATTACACCAATTTCTACCGTAATTGTCAATTTTTTTTTGCGGCCAGATAAAGTTCCGGTTAAGATAATTTATGTTTCTATAGTTTGAATGTAACAGTGACCCAGACTTCCTGGCAAATCTTTTTCGGCTCGGCAAAGGAGCAGCTGATTTCCGATTGGCGAAGAAGAAGAAATGTACAGCGATTTTCAGTGGCTACGATAACCAAAGCAACCCAGTGGTTGCGTCTTACAGCACAATTCGGCGCTTTGCAGAATTAATCGATAGTTCTTAGCGTTCTGTTATTCTTTCGCGATCAGATAAATTTAATGGATAGAAAACAGATTTGCTTTGCGATAAGTTTATCTGGTTATATAAGAAGCAGTTTGACTTTGAAGGCAGAAGCCGGGCCTAAGTTATACTATATTAATCACTCAGTTAAAGAGCATTTTTAAAAATAATTAAATTGCATGATTTTTCTCGGTGCTCCAGTAGTTTGCCTCAATCCCAAGCTCATAATGGGTGATGCCTAATGGGTGTCGGTTAATGGGGTGGTAGTTAGGGGGTGGTGGTTGGCATCCTTGTGGTTAAGGGGTGGCTAACCGCTGGTTAATGGGCGGAGGGCGTGCCTGAGACTGATGGCAACCTTTTAGCTGCAGTATCCAAATTAAATGTCTAGCCGAGTGCCGTTCGTCTTGATTAGCAGTTGCGAGTGAGGAATGTTCCACCTTAAAGTTTCCAGCTAGTAAGCAAATTTTCGCGCTTATCGCAACACTCACATCTGACAATCTTGATGTGCATATCACTTTTATGGGCAAAATGCAAAATGCTTCCGGTTGCCAACGACAGCAGGAAAAACACCACGCCGACAAAAAAGTCCGGCTTACAAGCCTTACGAGGCACTCTACTTTTTAGGAAAATATAGGTCTGTATTTCAGTCGAGGATTATATTAATAAATATCCCTGTTCTCGGACATCAAATATTTTTTGGCCTTACAAATAGTTGCTTATTTCGTTGTGGTTTAATCTCTCTTTCTCTTTCTCTTTCTTGGCCAAACTCCATTTTTGGCTGTCCTCAGTCCTTTAAGTTCCTACAACACATATCCTCTGCTCCTGTGGTCCTTGCTTTCCCAGTCCTTGTGGCTCGTTTCTTTCTCTAACTTGCCGGCTGACCGACTGCATTTGCAATTTATAGGAAAAAGTACAGTCCGTTTCAGAACTATTAAAACATAACATCAAATCTACCTAACTTATTATATTAAGCAAGTCCTTTTTTTATTTAAAACCCTTTTGTCTTAAGCCTAAATTAAACGCTTTCCAGCCCTGAAACGCACTGTACCTGCATGTGCCTGTCTCTAACTATCTGCTGTATTTTTTTGTTTTTTTGCGGCATTGTATCTGCAACCGAGGCAAACAATGGGAATGTAAATTGTTGCGATGTCTTTGTTTTAACTTTTTCGCAGGAGCGCATATTCGGCAGGCCTGTGAAAGGACTCGTATCCTGCCGCCGCTAGTCGGACTCCAATTTTTTTCCTATGACGTTTTCCGCTTTTTTGCGTAACTCTCGGACTTCTGGCTTTGTACTTCGCTTAGTTTTCATTGTCACCGGCGACGATGTCATCAAATTTTTTGTTCATTTGCATACGCGAGTCGGCGGTGGATGTGTCTGGTGCTGGTGGTCACGTGGTAGCGCCTCGTTGGCCATTGCACCCGACTCCGGCCGGAGAGTCCTTGGAGTTGCCCGTGACATTGACGTATGAATGCCTGGATACCTCATAAATACATTCGCACACTCGGCCGGATATGGCCAGCTGGGGAGACAGCAAGTGCTCGGATCCGGGTTCAACGGCCCACAAAATCCCCAATAAAACTGGCTTCATTAGCCGCCATTAGCCGGCTTTGTCCGTCTGCCTCAAAATGAAATTGTGCAGAAAAATAGTAGAGTGCACTAAAAAAAAAACAACTTGTATTTATCTATAATTTAAATGATAAATTCATCAAACTAAAACTTGTTTGATGCCTATAAAAGGGAAAGGACGCTTTTGGCCTGAATCTTTTCCAAATAAATATGGTTCTCAAACCTAAGGCAGCCTTTTAAAGTTTATTTCAATTTATTCTTCGAGTGCAGCTAGCAAAAAAACGAAGCAAAATGAAGACAGAAGCTGGACACATGGCCGTTCTGCTTGGCTTGAATGCGTATTGTGTGTCATTAAAGTTTCATCAACGCCGCAAAATGAGAGTGGAGCACACAACAAACTCGGAGCTCCTCAGCTGCCCTTTCCAACTTTCCAACTCCCCGAGGGCAAGGATAAACAAATTTGGAGAATGAGGAGGTCCTGCTGATATTGTCATTACTTGCTTCGGGGATACTTCTGTGGCGTAACCAAGGCAAATGTACTTTTGACAGTCCAACTGCTGAAAGGGTTGGCCAACCCTCAATGGTTGTGGAGGTGGAGATTGAAGTGGTGACCCCGGCAACCGCAACTCTGGTAAAAGACAAAAGATTTGTTTGCTTGCCCGGACAACAGCTGCTCCGTGGATCCGGATTTCGGACTACGGATCCGACCCGCTGGCCGAATCCTCCCCACTCAATTGCCCCAAATTGGTTTGCTTAATAGTTTCGAATCTCGTCCCCATAAATGTTAGGTGAGTCTTTAAATATTTATCAGCCAAGAAGCGCACGAGTATCTTGTATCTGGCTTCGTGTATCTCACAGATGGCGCACACACATCTGCTGGAACCCAACCCGCCTCCTCTGGGTATTGGCAATTTTCGTCTTGGCCAATCAAGTTGACTTGTTAGAGTGCCTGCCATGTACACACATTTCTCTAGCCATTTTACGGTCTCGGAAAAAAAAGAAAATTACTTTTATTAAATACGAAATTAATAAAATGTAAGCTATAAATATTTAATATTAAGTATCAATTAAATATTTTATTAACATATATTGTTATTGCTTCCATAAAAAAACCTCATGGTAGCTGTGTCGGTTTAGCAACATGTTGTCAGGACATTGGGCAACATTTTGTGGAACTCATTTGGCGGAGTCTGAACTGAAGGCTAAGATAATTTAAACTAAGTACTTAAACTTAACAAATTATAGTAGCTACAGATATTCCATTCATAATATTAGATTATTATTGTAACTCAAACAATTGCCGATAAGTTTTCTTGATATCTTATCAAACACTTCTTGATAACTCAATAAATTCATAAATTAGCCACAGATATCATCCAATCCGTCAATTAGAAGTAAAAAGAATACTATATAGCGAACTTATCTGAGCTTAGCCCCAGATTTGACTATCGTTCGGCTTATTTTTGGCCAAACATGGGGGCCTTGGCACCGATAAGGATCGCTGAAATTTGAGACCTCCCAGAGATTAGTGGTGCCCCTCGAACGGCCATTAAACGGTCTTTAGCTGCCAAAATTTTGCCTCAGTTGGAACCATGATCTTGACCACTACGTTCGTGTGCTTCTGCCTGGCCTCGGCCTTCAACTATTTCAGGACCCGGCGGCAGCGGTTGCGGATCAGGAATCTCAAAGGACCCTTCACCTGGCCACTCCTGGGAGCGATGCACAAACTGCTCTTTCTCCAGCCAAAAAGTTGGTGACTCGGAGAATTTAAGTCCTGATCGCATTTCCTTACATTCCAAAAGATTTCTTCAAGCGCAGCGCCGAGTATTTGACTAAATATGGATCATTCAGCCGTTGCTGGGTCTTCCATCGACTCTTCATTCCCCTGGCGGATCTGGAGCTAGCCCGACAGCTCCTAGAGAGCGAGAGCCACCTGGAGACGGGCTACGAGCTGATGCGGGACTGGCTCGGTGGCGGCATACTCATGTGCCAGCAGGATAAGTGGCATCAGCGACATGGCCTGATCAGCGGACTCTTTCGCAAGGAGAACGTGGATCAGCTCACGGAGCTATGTCGCCAGCAGGCGGAGCAACTGCAGCAAAAGTTGATGGAACAGGCGGATGAAAATGTGTTCAATGCCTGGGAGATTGTCTCGCCCTCGGTCTTGGATCTTATGGTGCGGACAACCTGCGGAGTGAGTCCCAGTGAGGAGTACGCCAAGAATTTAACAGAGTAAGTAAAAAATAAATACATAAAATATATGTCCCATTTCAGATTAAATACTTTATAATCTCGTATCGAAATCAATAGCCTATAACGACTCTGTTTTCCTTTTCAGCTTGACAGAACTGTATAGAAAGCGTTTTTTGAGCCTGCAGTCTGCCAACCGATTTAACTTTTGGCTAAGCTCTCCTTTTATGAGAAGGCGTCAAAATAAACTTATAAAAAAACTGAACGAGGAACACAAGGACCTAATCAACAGATATCGTCATGAACAGCAGCTGAATGTTAAGAATATGGGCGAAGGCCTGGTGGTGGATCACTCAAAGCCCCTGCCTCCGAAGTGGCATGAGTCCCTGCTGCAGATTCTCCTCGAAAATCAAGCTCTGGAACTTTCAGACGAAGAAATCTGTGCGGAGCTAAACACCTGCAATTATCTGGGCTTTCTGCTGTGCAGCTCAGCCCTTTGCTTTGCGCTCGTCTCGATTGCGAGGAATCCTTCGGTGCAGCAAAGATGCTTGGAGGAGCTGAGACAGGCTCGGATTAAGGAGCAGGGCTGGAACTGGGAAGAGCTTCCATATCTGGAGGCTGTGATCCAGGAAACGCTGCGACTCTACCCACCGCAGGTCATTGTTGGCCGCCAATTGAAAAAGGACTTTCCCTACAGTGCGTATCCAGGATGTCTTAGTTTTCTCTTAAATAATATTACTACATTTTTCTGCCAACAGCACACAGTGTTGTGGGCGATGCAGAGCTACCTTTTGGCTCTGAGATCTACATAAACCTGTACGAACTGCAGCGCAATGACAGTCGCTATCCGAGAGCAAGTCACTTCCAGGGCGATCGCTTTCTGGAGTCTCCCCCGGAGCTTCTTAGCTACAGCCTGGGTCCGCGTACCTGTCCGGCCAGGAAGTTCAGCATAAAGCTAATGAAAACCCTCCTGGCCCCCATTCTCAGCAATTTTGAACTGCTGCCCTACGGCAATGAACTTCGCCTGGATCTGCGACTCGTCCTGGGATCGTCCAATGGATTTCAGTTGGCTTTGAAACCAAGATAGAAGTATTAAGGCATCATATTTTATTATTTTAGCTTTTCAAGTTGACTAATTAAGATGTTAAAGTGAAAATAAGTAACATTAAAAATTCCGAAGAGAAGGAAAGTGTTGTTTTCCAGTTTTCGTTTGTTGATTTCTTTTATAAATATAATATTTGTGACTTAACTTGTGAACTTAAGTTTAATACGTAAGGATTAGTTCCTAAGATAATGATATCAATAGAAATTATACTGAAATTTAACCCAATATTAATCCTTGTTAAAAATCTAAGCTTATGTCTGGTGGCGCCTGCGCATCCCCAGCTGAAAGCCGGTATCCGATCGCAGGACAATATTGACGACGCACTCAACCCGCTTTCCTCGCGGCAGGAGCTCGTACTCCCGCACGATCTTGGCCAGCATCATCTTCATCTCCAGCTGGGCGAACTTCTGGCCAATGCAGTTCCTTGGTCCGGCACTGAAGGGAATCATTTTAAAGGGCGCCACTCGGTTGCCGTCTTCATGCCGCTCGGGAATAAAATCATCCGGATTGGGGAAGGTCTCCGCCTGCCGCTGGATTCCAAAGATTCCGATTAGGATCTCTGAGCCCGCGGGCAGTACTCCATCGCCGTAAACAGAGTTGGCTGAAAATAGTTTAAGTATTCTATAAAAAAGGTTCCGAGTAAATTTTATAAAATTAAAAGAACCTTAAAGAAATATTTCGAGTAAAAAGGGAAATATTAAAATTTAATATTTAAATCCGAAATTTTGTTACCAATGATACCTACTGTACTTAAAGTCCGTTTGCAATTTGCGTCCCACTAGCGGAACGGGCGGATACATCCTCAGGGACTCCTTGATGACGCACTCCATGTACTTGAGCTCGCCGAGATCCCGAATGGTGACCGGTCGGCTGCGATCGTTGCCCAGCACCCTCAGGATCTCCTCCAGCATCTTCTCCTGCACCTGCGGATGCCGTGACAGCTCGTGCAGGCAGAAGGACAGGGCACTGGTGGTGGTGTCGTGGCCCTCGAACATGAAGGTGTCCACCTCCTCGCGGATCTCGTTATTGGTCAGCGGCTTTCCATCCACGGTGGCCATAAGAAGGACGTCAAGCAGAGCCATGCGCCGCTTGGACCCCACGCCATCGTCGTCGGCACCACCCACAGCCAGTTTCTGCTGCTCCTCCAGGGCCTGGCGGCGCTGCTCGATCACCTTGATGGTGAAGGCGTGCATTGTTCGGATGAGCTGCATCTGGCGCCACTTCAGGTGCGGATGGGTCAGCGCGAAGAGCAGCTCTATCTGCAGGTAAGCGGACATGAAGCGCCAGCTCAGCAGGGCAGTGCATCTGAAAGATAAATTCATGTAAAATTCGTCTTAGATAATACCAAAAATTCAATAAAATTCAGAGATATAATGTTAGATTTAATTTAATTTCATAATGAGTAAATTTACTCATCATCCTTAATAACACTCTGTGAACTATGTGTAAAAAACTTTCGCACAAAAGTCTACTAGGAATTTTGCCTATTTTCTTTGAGAGCTTCAGAGCATTTAATGAACTTTGGCTTATCTTTGGTAATACCTTTATCACTTCGGAATTTTAGGAAGATCACTTACTCATTGACCGCCTCCGCATAGGGAGTGCTCTCGTTGGCCTGTGCATGTATCTTGGTGCCCATGGCCGTCTCTGCGATGATGTCCAGCGCCGCGGAGCAGATGTGTCGATAGACATCGAAGGTCTCCCCGTTGGCCCGCAGTGCCAGGTGCTCGACGCAGATGTTCGATTGCTGGTCAAAGACCTCCACGAATTGCTCGAGGATCGAGAAGTGAAAGGTGGGCGTGATGATCTTGCGGCGCTGGTGCCACGTCTTCCCGTCGCTGAGGAGCAGGCCGTTACCCAACCACTGACCGAGGACTCGGTAGACCGGATGCTTCACCAGGTGCTCCTGGCTGCTCAGGATCTGCTCGTTCAGCTCCGCGTCGGCGCTCATTATCAGCAGGCGGTTAAAGATCCATACGCGCTGCAGGTGCCCGTATCTGGATACATACTCCCGCCCCAGTTTAAGGAAGGCTGGACGCGATTAAGAGAGTTATCAGCAATAAAAGGTGAGGCCATTAAATTAGGAAACTTAAACAATAAAATTAAACTACTATAACGCTATCATATTCCCATCGTATATATTAATTTAAAATACTATTCAAAATATATATATGTATGTATAATAAAATCTCTACTATATTTGTAATATCTGTAGGATTGATTTGATACTGATCATAAAATATTTTAATTTCTATTCCTATTACATCTATATTATTGATCAAATTGGAATACTTATTAGTAAAATACTGATTTTAATATAAATATTGTATTTATCAAGTGCATTTCTTTGTACTTTTTTCTTCATGTAGAAATTCCGATTGATAAGAACTCCGCAGTCATTCATTAATGGCTTAGCGATTGTACAAGAGACTCCTGCTTAATCTTTATTAAATGTTTGTCCAAAATAACACAATTATTTTTAGCTTGAGATTAATTATTTGTAAGTTATCAGGGAAGTTGTTTACTGTTTTCACGACCCATAATGCTAATCTTAAGTATTTTGGACCCCCATGGATCTTGGATAATCATTAAATATAAGATTAGTCAATAGCTTCAATAAATTCTTCGATGCTCTACCTACATATTAAAAAAATATTTTTATTTGTATTCCGGTTATTTTCAAAGTAGTCATATAAAGCGTGTCACTTTTGATGACAAAATAGGTAGGGATGAGTTTATAATATTGAATGAAACTCGTTTCACTCAGAAGTGGTTTTTTAATTTACATAAAGAGAGAGGGTTAGAGAGTACATTTAAATTTTTTACTTTACATTTTGTTCACTGCAGAGAGTTAAAAGAAAAATGCATTAAAAACTCGCTTATCAGTAGCGTAAACACAAAAGCAATCATCAGCTGCTTTGGAAACTGACTCAGCGGAGAGCAAAATGTGTTTCTAAAATTTTGTACCCCATTGAGGTGTGTTTTTTAAAAATGTTTACTACACATAATATAATAATAATATAATATTTAAGATGTTTCTGAATGTGAAATAAAAAGTTTGTGAAATAGTTAAATATAGAATTTAAATACTTAAGTCGGTGGTAAGTCATACTTTTTTGTGACCAAGTTGTTCTTCACTTACTAAAGATTGACTATAGTTATATGTAACTTCAGCTGTCTTTATTCTTTGTTTACATGGTTTATTTTAGATTATCGCTGTTTTACAGAGTCGCAATTCATTTCAAGTGACCGCGGATCTGGTCACTAATCGAACTCAATTCGATTTTGATAAGGTTATGCCAGTTATTATTATTCCGCTCTGATCGTCAGCCTAAATGATTTCACTAAATACCAGAAATAATATAGTATTTCTAATTAAAATTGTTTAATTTGGTTCAAAATATTATGAAATTTTTGTCAGAGAATAAAGTAGTTTTAGTTTAAAATGTAGTGGAAGTAAAAAGGAAAATAGAAACTAATTTTTTTTAGATTTTAGTATCTAACCTGAATTTCCGAAATATTATTTATTTTTAAAACATCTTAATACATTTTCTTAACATAATTAAATTATCAGTTATTATTTGCTTAAAATAACAAAAAAAATTCCTTATTTGATTACTTACTCTTTGGACTCAATCGGACAATGAGATGCAGGGCCCCGAAAAAGGGTGGACACAGGGGTCCAGGCAGGTTGGCAACCTTCCGGCGGCGCTCCGCCTGGCTAAGATGGACGACCCAGCCCGCGGAGAGCAGCAGCACAACCAGCAGAAACAGCAGCATTTCACACTCTGATTCTGAATCTGAATCGCCGGGCAACTGGCCAAGCTGAGCAGTTCGGGCACTGCGAGCACTCAAACGATCGTGTATCTAATCGCTGTTCGATTCGGACTCGGACTCAATTGTAACTCGGAGTGCATGTGGCGATAATTGCACTAATCTGGTAGTTTAAGCAGTCTGTTAGCTGAAATACCCTTCTGCTTGCCTGCTGCTAATTATTCTCAGCCCAGAGCGGGACCCTCCGGGCTCATTGACACTGCCCCTGGGTCGTGGACTTTTTTTTAAGTAATTTCCGCCAGAGACATTCGTGCGGAAATTAAAACATTTGACCCAACCCCCGAGCGGGAGCTGAATGGATGGCTAGATGGATGGCTAGATGGCTGGACCTGGATTCAGTCAGTCAGCTGCCTTCGAAAAACTAATTAACAGCGGCTTCCTGGGCTGGGCAACTTTGACTTTGTAATGGCATTTTATTATTTTAAATATACGCAATACTCACAGGACACATACATACATACGTCTGCACATGCCGGCGAAAAGTGTTTTTAATTGTAGACCGAATGTGGATTTTCAATTTTCACAATGACTGTTATAAATAAAATGCTCGGATACGGATACGGAGCATCTCGTGCGATTCTCGTTTCAGCGTCTCCTGCTCCGCTGTGCCGGCGCACAGAAAGATTTTCCACATTAATTTTGCATATTAAAAATGCAATTTGTTGCGTTAATTGCAGCATGTGAAATGTATCGGACGACGCGAGTGATATGCCGGCTCCCCAGCCCTTTCCCACTGCCGCGAAGCAGCCAAGTCACGTTGATAGCATGTGCAAACAAGCGGACAACGAGGCGTATGCGTAACGCAAAGAGAGACAGTGCCGGCGGATGGGTGATGAACGCACGGTAGATGGGGAAGAGGAGCACGCACCACTGGACCACTGGTGGTTATTAAAAATATTTTAAAAAATTCAAGATATAATCTCATATTTTGCGAGAGAATAAAATGGTAATAAACAAAAAGTCAAGCAGATACATAAGGTTTGCTTTTAATATTGTTGGAAATAGTAAGGAACGTAATCGGTGAGTCATAACTCAAAGATCAATGGATCATTTATAAATGTTAAGCATATTTAAACGCACTAAAATAAATAAATGTTACTTTAGAAGTTAGGAGTATTAAATTGAGTATTTACATTGAGGATACAAGGTTATTATAAGTAAGTGCCAACGCCAGCTACATTTAAATTCCGCTAAAAGTAAGCAGATTTGTGCTGTCGTACGTATCGGATGATAGGCAGGGGAGTTATTAAATAATAATAAAGTTGTAACCTTACATCTCCCACCCGCTTGCACTCGCACTCACCTCAGATGGTTAGTTGAGTCTCATACCCTGGTTCAGAACAGAGGCGATCCTAATTTTAAATTTATTATATATTTTGTTTATTTCTAAGTTATTTTAAGATCTTTTGTTTTAAAGTCAATCGAGGGAAAACGCGCTCTTGGAAAGGGTACTTTTCTTTTAAATTAATGCAGAAAGAATTGGGGACAGCGTATCTCACAGTCGACAGTCTGTAGGTTTCATACTTGATTTATATAAAAAATTATTAATATAAAAGAATAAATTCTTAATCAACAACTAAACCTAGAAAACTTTCCTAGCTATATAACTTAAAGTCGAAGAGATTGAAATAAAAAAATTGTTCCAGTTAAAGGGCGATGGAGACGTATTTTCGCCATGGTTGAGGTGCCGAGAATTATATATCGGTCTGGATGACGGATACTTCTCAATGGCCTTCTCGGCCATCGCACGGATGCCCATCCAGGATTCGGCGGCCAGATGGCGAATGTGCATTGGCGGCGGGAAGAACTTGTACTCGTTTCCATCCAGGCCCATTCCCGACATCTCGAAGACGAAGGCCAGCGGGAAGCCCAGTTTGAAGGCGTAGTCCAGACTGGTACCCCCTATACTACCGCCGTACTGATACCCCTGCCTCGGCTGGATGATTGTACCCGTGCTCCAACGTATCCTGTTGGCGGCATGCTGGGCGATCTCCTCGTGCTCCTGGTTGTTGTGGACAGGGGAGCTGTAATTGTCAGACAAAGAAATTCAATTTAATATATATTGTGCTTGGACTCTTATCTGTGGTGACATGACCTCACATTTAAGTTGTTCAATTTATATTATCATTATAAATTGTATTAATATTTAATTTGTGGTTTTAGCATATTAAAATTACTCTTATCTGTGGTGAAAGCTTGACTGTTACTATTTAAAATTCATGCTGTAGTACTTTAACTTCATGAATTCGATTCTAAACCAATTAAAAGCAGCTTAAAAGTATGCAATCATATTTTTTTAACTTACGGCTCATAGGTCCAGGGATAGAAGATAGATCGGTTGGCCGTGTGCAGGGAGAGGTACATAAATCCCACCTGGCTCTCTACCAGCGTCTGCATTATATCGCGCACCGCCCGCGCCTCTGACTCGGAGAAGGGCTCCGTGCCCGCGTAATTCTCGTCGCAGGGATCCTTGAGATCCAGGCGTCCCTCGCCCCAGCCCAGCTCGAAGTTCCTGTTCAGATTTGTGCCATAGCAGCGGCCCCAGTTGGGCTTTCTCGTGTTGCGCCACCAATGGTTCGTGTTTCGGGAGTACTCGTAGCCATCGGGATTGGCCAGCGGCAGGATGACCCAGTCCGTGTTGGCCAGCAGATAAGCGTTGTCTCTGGCCTCCACCACCAGCTGATGAATGGCGTAGAGGGCGGTGACGGGCGTCATCCACTCCCGCGCATGGAGAGCAGCGTCCATGAAGATCACCCTCTTGTCCGGCCCCTCGACTCCGTTGGTTATCCTGGCGATTTTCAGCTCCCGGCCCTCAAATGATCGACCCACGTCCTGCAGCTGTAACCGGTCGGGATATGCCAGTGCCAGCCGGTCCAGGTACCGCATCACATCCTTGTAGCTCGGGTAGTCCTCCAGCGACAGCTGGGGCGGTCTCTGTCGGCGGACTTGGCGTTGTCCCCTCGCTCCAGCCTCAGCCAGTGGACCCGCTATCGCCACGAGCCAGACGATTGCGTGTAGAGCTTTCCACATCTCGCCGGAGAGCCAATAGTCAGATCACTGACATCGCCCAAGCCAATCACGACTATATATAGCCGCGGAAGATGGCAAATCAATGGGATTCCTCCCGTGGGCTAGAAGCAGCAGATACCCTCGCCACGCTTGACTAGCGATTCGGAATGGAACTGTGATCTAATGCCACAAAATGGATTAAATTTTTCTCAATGCTTGGCTTTCATCTATTTAAGCAAATAAATTTTGGTATTTTATCCCAGACATTTTATCTAATTCATATTTTATTAAATTTTAACTTGTGTATTTTTATTCTTAGTCTATCTATTAAAAGTAAAATTCTGCATATTTTTTGAGTATGATTTTTTAAGAAATCGATTCAGAAAATACATAATATAAAAGACAGACTAAAACCTTGTACTTTTAAGTCCGACAATGGTTTCCATAACTTATTCTCAGTACGATTTTAAATGTCTTAAAAATTCCAAGAACTCAGATTTCATGTTAAAGCTCAAAGATAATGGTTGTCTCGAGGTTCAGTATGAACTGTAATCTATATTTAATCTATAAGTAATATATAATGTTAATATATTATGATTTATATGACTGTTCTGTTGAAATATTTAAATCGAAATTCAATCAAAGATCTCGAATACTGTGAAGAGTCTGAAACAAGAGAGCCCTCTCTCTGTTCTCTGAGTTTGAAACGTCTCTGCTTGCATGATCTGCTATAATTTGCTTAATTAATTGCCTTTATTTCGTCATGAGAATTTATATATGTACTTGTACCGCGCATGTGGGAAGCTTTTTTAA
Source organism: Drosophila tani (assembly GCA_008042535.1). Classification (NCBI taxonomy): domain Eukaryota; kingdom Metazoa; phylum Arthropoda; class Insecta; order Diptera; family Drosophilidae; genus Drosophila; species Drosophila tani. The sequence continues at coordinate 49,815 of VNJO01009503.1, read as the reverse complement.
TTATCAACACATCATTGAACATATATACTATTAAGTTATTCCCACACGTTTTGAATATATATAATAAATAATTATAATCAACTAATATAACGCTTAATATAGATCAGTGATATTTTACCTTAGCCACGTGTAGGACAGATATGTGAGAAGAGTACCAAAAACACCAATGAGGGGACTTAGTTCTTCGGCTCCCGATGCCTGCTTATCGGTGTCATTGTTGGAGGGATGGCAGTCATCACAGTCGCCGGAATAGTCTGAATCATCAGTTGGCGTATTGTCGTCGGTGTCGGTATCTGGAGGAAAAACGGAGTCATCATAACCAAGTTCCTCGAGGTCGTCGTTCTCAATGCAGCCGCAGCTAAAATTTATATTATCGCAGTCTTTGAGATTCCGGAGAGCTCCCTTGGCCAAATGAAAGACCCCTGACCAACCCTCGAAGGTGCGATTGGCGATGAAGCTGCTAAAGCTCTGGTCATCGTCCTTCGCCTGGAAAAACTCCAGGTCAAAGGCCAGCGGAATACCCTGTTCATAGGCGTAGTCCAGACTAGTTCCTCCAACTCCCATGTATGTGAGGGGCAGGCTGTGATTATATGCGGCCTTTGTGTCTGCCCATATCTGTTCACTGGCATACTGAGCTATCGCCTGGAGCGCGGCATTATCTTTTGAAAGGTTCCTAAAAATAGTTCGAATAGTATTGTTATGACACTTCACAGGATATTTAAATTAGAATACTACTAATACATACCCTGCAAAGACATATGGATAGAAGATAGACGACTTGTTCTCAGTGTGCAGGGATATATAGAGGAACTCCCGCTTAGCAGCCGCCACTTCTTGCATTAGGTCCCCAAGGGCCCAGGACTCGGGCTCGGAAAAGGTCTTGTTCCCGCGGTAATGCTGGCTCCAGGGCGAGTCTGATTCTCCTTCCCTCGACTCATTCCAGTTGGAGTCAAAGTTTCGGTTTAGATTGGCGCCAAACTCCACGCCGTTCGGTGAGCGATTCTTCTTCCACTCATGGTTTCGCGTACTTAACGAGTACTCATAGCCATCGGGATTCACCATGGGCAGGATGTACCAGTCGCTGCGCTCCAGGAGATCGTAGTTATCAGCCTTGTGACCGTTGACCACCAGCTCATGGATCGCCTTGAGGGCCACCGTTGTGGTAATCCACTCGTTTCCATGGGTGGCCGCATCCAGCAGAATTACTTTCTTCGGACAGTGAATGCCATCACTGAAGACTTTCACGAGGTAAACTGATCGGTTCTCGGCAGTCGTTGTCAGCGATTTTAGGAACATGTTCCCACTGTAGGATTGGCTTAGGTTCTTCAGGTACGACACCATCCCATCGTAGGTATAAAAGCCATCCAAGTTGAGCTTGGGTGCTCCGGCATCCATGGAGCTCTGAGCAGCTGCCACTGCGAAGAGTAGGAACACTGCTTTCCACATTTCGCGATATTGCACTGAATTTTCTCCGGAGTTTCTGCTCTGTTTTTATAGCTTTGGATTCTGTAAGAATCATGCGTAATGATAACTTAAGAGGAACTAAAGAAGCGGAGTGCATGCAGATAGCATTTGTTCTGACGAATATAAACCTTTTTTATATTAATACATCATGGAGAAAGTCCATTACCTCTTTCTAGTGACTCACGAAGGCAATGATTAATATTATGACCAAGGAAAATTACAGCCATAGTGGGCATAAATAGAGATAATGTATCTTTAAAAATAGTCTAGATAAATAATTCATGAAATGACCTTTACTATCTTAAGCAACCTTTTAAAGGCCATACTAGTTTATTTAATGTTTTCCTAGAGCAAGGCAAAAGTGAAGAATGTTGAATGTTAAACAAGTTTTCACAATTTCTTGCATTCCGGCGCTAGGACTTAATCTCGCTGTGCAGCTTTGCCATTTTGCGGTTTAAAAAGCCATTAAAAAATGTAATTATGTTGATAAATACGTCTTACTGGGCAATTTTGCATTTTTATTTTGCCAACTTGCCTGTGGACGATGTCCTGCAAGGATAGGGGCCGTGGAGGGAGTAAACTTTAGCCGCAACAGCTAAATAAAAACAACAACTGACGGCTCGGCCTTTCTTCGTCTCTCTCGCTTTTTGTTAGCTGTTTCAACTTTTTAGCCAACAAATTTACTTGCCTTGGCTGGGAAAATATTTTATCATTGCGCCTTTCAGCGCTCAAGTGGCGGACGGAAGAGGTTTCCCGAAAAAAGGATGAGACGCGGAGGTCCAGCAGGATCCCAGACTTTTGCATTTAAGCGGAGTTTATGGCTTCATTTTGCAAATTGTGGCCTTTTGCTCACTTTTTCCGTTTTCCTTTTGGTCGACGAGGAGTTGCTGGCCCTATTCTGGTAATCATTTTGGCCATTACTCTGATGGCCAGCTAATGAAGCTATCATTTCGAAAACTATGAGAGGAAAAAGGGCCGGACACAAATTGATTATTGACTCCGGCCGATTGAGAGGTTTCCAATTCCCTCCTTTGGGCTCTGATTTTTCTTGGCTTTTGAAAAATTAATGAGGCTGCAAAAATTTGATTTCAATTTTCCGATTACGCCACTCGAACGCAGTTGTCAATGTGCATAATTTACGAGGCTGCGGATGGGGAAAATCTTATTAGCTCATAAGCCATGCCAGTTGATGCCGGCATCCTTGCGAGTGTCCTGCTCCTTGGCTCCTTGACTTATTGCTATGCGAGTCACGTAGCTACCATGTCCGATTTTTAAGTTTGCGCTGCACAAATCACGTAACCCCTCCGCATCGCTTTTCCCGCCCTGAAAATCTGGGGATCACGGACCAAAGCAAGGACCAAAGACCACAGCTAATGTCCTGCTTGAGGCTATTTGTAGTGTGCACTTTCTGTGGATTTTTATGATTTGTTTACGCTGCCTGCGAACGTGAGTGATAAGCAGCGAGTGAACCGCAGGCATTACAAGGAATCCAAAGGATTGAAGCCTTTGGCCAAGTGCTGTGGCGAGGACACGATTTGCGATGGGACAACTTGAATTATGTAAGTACTTCAGGCTTGGCAATGTTTGCCATAATGCCTCGAATGATGATGTGAGAATTCTTGTTTCTGAAATCTCAGATGGAATTTTTTTGTTTAAGAAGCTTTTTGTTCCTGATATTAGCGACATTAGCAGCCTGCAGTCCCAGCAAAAATCTTTGTTATTCTTTAAGCCTGTTGATTTATTAACAATTGTTCGTTTATTTTGTAAACACAGTTTTAAATACATAGTTAACAACTAGAGCTAGACCCCCTAGAAACCGTAGTGGGTGCCAAAACCATCGAAGCTCATGTGGGACACGGTCTCCGCCGGGGAGTAGTGGATGACAGCCGGCTGGTGGCTGAGGTGGGCGGGCTGCTGGTGGTACACGGAGGGACTCTCCACGTGGGCAGTTTGGTGATAGACCGCCGGAGCCTGGACATGAGCGGGCTGGTGGTAAGTCTGGACCTGGGCAGGCTGGTGGTAAGTCTGGACAGGAGCGGCCTGGTGATACACCGCCTGAGTCTGGGCAGGAGCGGCCTGGTGGTAGACCGGAGCTGCCTGGGTGAACAGATGAGCTGGCTCCTGGTGGGAGTGCTGGGCGTAGACGGGGGCCGGGGCGTAGCTGATGGCCTTGGCCACCGCCGGCTGGTAGACGTTGTTGCTGATCCTCGTGTCCTGCTTGTGCACCTGCGAGAAGGGCGTGGCCACCGACTTGGCGTAGTGGGAGACGGTGCCGTCGAAGCTGCGCACCACATTCGACTGCGTGTGGGCCACGGCGTGCTCATCGCCAGCGTAACCATAGCTGATGCCCGCCGGGGCAATGATTCCCGCCCATGTGGGGGCCAGCAGGAGCAGCAGGCTGGAGGCAACGCCTAGGATCTGGAAGTGGGCCATGTCTGTGTCGGTACTGAGTGGAGCAAGTGGAGCAACTGTGCTGGCTGACTCAGATGGCGGGCCATATATAGAAGACCTGACCACCGCAATGCCAATTACTCATAATCGTCGGAAACCCGCACTCCGCAAACGTGTTTCGGTTTTCGGCTTTTGGCTGGCTTTTGCGTGACTTTCAGAAATCCATTTCTCTAACCCGCGATCGTGGCAAATCAATTTACAATTGCCCGGCTCCAAGTGACAGCCAGTCGGATCGGATCGGATCGGATCTGGAGAAGGGCGTGTCGTCGACCCACTTAAAAGTGCCCAAGACCCGGCCTAGTCATTGCATAACCCAATGTGGCCTATGTTGCCTGTGTTACCTGCTCTCTGCACTTGCCGCACTTGCTCCACATTCCACGGCTGTGGCTCAGATGGTGATGGCAACTTACAGTCCAGCGCTGAAGTGCCATCAAGTGGCCCGAGCATATTACGGCCAGCGCAATTTATGGCCCATCGGAGATGCATTAACGGCGCTGCCAAATTGTTAATGCATTCGCTCTTCCGTCTGCCGCTCAAGCCTTTCGATTCGAGTGCTTCTCTGCCACATAAATATATTCAAGTAAGTACGGGGGAGGGAGAGTTTGCATCTTCATGCATCAACAGTGCTGACAATGAAGCATCAAGAGCCATCAACAACATTGTCAGCTGGCTTTTTGGAGGTGAAGTAGTGAAATATTTCATTATTATTACAATATGAATTTGTAAGGCTTAATACAATTTATAATATAACTAACACTTACGCCCAATTAGTAACAGTCACATTGAACCTCTTACAAATTACTCTTTTTTTTTTTTCCTTTCTGAAAAATTGGTTCCCACCTGCAATCATTTGCTTGACAGCATTGAATTTATTGTTATGTTAAAGACAATAAAAAACAAGAAAAACATACAATAATTCAATTATTCATAGCTTGTTTCACGAGAAAATTTTACTACATTTCTTGTTAGTTAGATCCGCTCCAATTGTAGTTGTTTAACCATTATCTTAACTGATTAGGGGCTGGTTGCTGCCCTATCTATCTGTCTATCCGTTAAAGAAAATCACCTGAAAAACTAATCGTAAAGCAAACCGGTTTTCTGCCCCCCCAAAATGTATCTAAAATGTATAAGCCCCAAATTGTACTGTAAGGCGCAAATAGTTATCGAAACCACTCAAAAGTGCTCTAGATCTAATTTTCTTCTTCAATAAGTTATCGGAAATCAGCTTTCAGCTCTCGCAGTTACACGATGGAGATCCAAATTTTCTTAGCCGGAAAGAAGGCCGGGAAATTTAGACAGGGTGGGTGGAAACCGGCTCTAGCAGATTATTTTATTATTTTAAATTAAATATTTTGAATAAAGATGGATTTTAGCAACTTTCTACTTCTTAAGAGAGTGTTTTGCCGACTCGAGGCAAAACAATCTGTTAATTTTTAATGAAGTGATGACGTTTTATGAGCTCCAATTAATTTCTTAAATATACTTAACAAACTCTAATGATAATATATAGAACTCATGCTAAAAACTTTACAAAATTTACAACCCCTTTAAGAGTATAACTTGGACAAGGCCAACATAGTTACAGATGCTTCTTTGATAGACCTGAATGGTAATGGTTCTGCTCTAAAGTTCCCCATTTCCGTGTCCGTTTCTTTCTCAATGGACCGACACTCGACCTGAAGAGGAAGTTGAAGATGAAGCTGCTTTATTGATGCGAATGCCTCTCTTTGGCCCTGCTGCTCGTCCATAAAACCGTTCAGCTCGCAATTGAGTCATAATGCAATTGGCAAACGTCAAGCAAATGTTGTTAACTTGCCAAACGAGACAGAATCGAGAGCGAGAGAGAGATGGATGAAGCGACCGGACATCCGGTTGGCAAGTGTTGGGGACATTGTTGCCTGGAAAGTCCTGGGAAGTGACACACACTCGCAAATAGCGAATAGCATTGGCATCGGCATTGACATCACATCGGTGCCGAATGTGATTACGATTACATCGATTGGCGGGGCCGAGAAGTTGAGAGAGTCACCTTTGTTGGCTCCACTCGATACGTATCTTTATTGTGGGGATTAAGGATCAGAGTGTGCCCGTGTGTGTGTCCATGATGGTCCTTATGAAATTTGGCACATAAATTGTATTATTGCATTTATGCTTGATTTTATTTCCCCAACTCTCGACTCTGCTTTCTTTGCTGATTGTGTTTGAGTGTTGAATTGGCTTTCGCATTACTTTTCCTTCTCTGCTCGTTTCTTTTCTTTTTTGGCCTTAAGTGGATTCGTCTTCGTTTACGTCTGCGTTGTCGTCTGACTCAAGTTAACGTTTTATTGAACCGACAGGACTCGCATGTGACTGCTTACATTTCAACGGTTTCCTGCCGCCTCAGCTCGTGCGCCAACGCAATTTGAACTTCAATTAGCTGCATTTGGCCATGGCTAATAAACGCTGCTTAAGCTTGAGCTCTTCGCCCTGCGCTCCTCGTGTCGATATACAATTACAAATGACGCGTCAGGGCCAGGCCGAAAGTCAATTACCAGAGTGCACGGCGAGGAATAAGCACCAAGTTTCAAGTAAGCTATTTTATATTATTTTATTACATTATAATTTCATTATAATACTTTTCGGCTTACATACAAATTTTTAAAAATATAGTCGGTATTAGTAATACTAATAATAATCACTTATTTGCTATAAAAACGTTTATACAGCTGAATACACCTAATTCGTTGGATTATCCTTTAATTTTTAATGTACAACCTATATTTATTTCTTAAATAATCACCACTTTAATCCCAATACTTGTTCTCAGTGCACTTGACAGCGAAAAGAAAGAAAAGCAGCATAAAGGCCCGCGCCTCGTTGGCTAATTGGAATTGAAACATAAATTAAGCGTCCAATTCGAAGGCGAAGACGGCAGAATGCAACTAAAACTTTACGACTTCTTCACTTTGGCCAATTCCGAGCACAACTTCCGCATTCACGTGCCGTTCTGCACTTTTACGTTTTGTCGTAATCCCCGCCAATTACGATACTAGTGTTCGCCACTAACTGCTGTTGCATCCACATTGACAGCTTAGATTAAGTGTTGACTGTAAATTCGTACGGTTAGTTGGCGGTTGTATTTATGAGGCCAGTGCAGTTGCCCTTTGGCAGGTCGAAATTATTTACTGGCAATTACAACTGGCCACCGAAACGGTTTTATTTCTCTACTTCCTATACATATACTCTGATTCATTTATTCATGTCAGGGGGCAAGGAATTCATCATGATGCTGGTTTTGGGGTTAATTCAGAGACAAGTTAGAACATTATTGAGGAAAATGAGAGTACAGTAAGTTAACGGTTACATTAGGTCTTAAAAAATTATTATAGTTAGAAGGCATAACTTAAATATGCTAATCGTTATACGGCTATGACACTGTTTTAATATTATACTTGTATATTATTTGAGTTTTTAATAAAATCTTGAATAAGACAACTATATTGTTAAACCCGTATGGTTGCTTTGAAGCCTCTAAAGAAAACTCAAATTAATCTAATACAATGATATACAAACATAATAATGTTTATAATACAGTGTCAAAGCCGTATTACAAATTCTTAATTTAAATGAAAATTCATTCACTTACTTTTACTCATAGAAATATATAAAATAAAGATTGAATTAGGATCAGGTATAAAAACTACATAGTATTAATTATTACATCATTGTAGCAATATTTAATTTTCTCTGACAAACTAAATTTATAAATAACCATTTGAGTTTTCATGACTAAAATACAAAATTAGTAAATGGTAACATAGAATCACAAAACAAAATAAACTTAACTAAACCCGATTTCCTGCATTTTAATTCAAGAAACTACATCTTGAGCACACGGGTTAAATTCCGCCAAGAATCCCGAGGTTCCTTGGTGTTATATTGCCAATCAACGGCCCACTCACACCCACAAGCCCCCCAGTCCTCAAGCTCCTGCCACCGCAAGGACAGCTCCATTCCTACACCTCCACTCCATTGAATGCCAGAGCTCCTTCGCTCACTCTCTCTCTCTGTCGGTGCTTTATGGCACAAAGGGGACTTGGCTTCAATTTTCTTTATATTACAGCTTGATTTAATTTGACGTGAGACTTGCTCCTGGGCCCTGTTCTTGACCAGACCGAAATTAGAAACGGAATCGTGCAGTGGCAGTGGCAGTGGCTGTGCGGCGGGGTTGGAGTCTGATTCGGAGCGAAAGCAATTGCAGGTTAAATTCCGGAAGGCGAAACATTCAAATGCCGCTTAATGAAAATATGAACAATTGGAAAAAGCAAATGTCATTTGCCAGCTGTCAGGCACACGGTCTTTCGGGGGTGGCTGATCTGCCCGATTGATATAATTTCATTAAGCGACTCTCGCCCCTCGAAGCGTTTTCAATGTAATGCCACGCCCACCGCCCACCGCCCACTGTGACACTGCCAGGACAAACTTTCGCAGCAACAAAAATGGCGAGAAAAGAAATGAAAAGTAACGGAAAATACTCGCTTAATAACAAATGGAAAGCGGAAAACGAGAGGGCAGTGCTGCTGACCGAAAAAACACAAAAAAAAAAAAACACACAGTAAAATGATAATGAAAATGAAAATGCATAAACAGCAATCGTTGACAAGCGGGGGTGGCTCAGTGCTTAGATGTAGGGCTGCTTCGTGGAAAACTCATTAAAACTTTTTCACAGCCCATTTAAAAGCAATTTGTAAATTGTGAAACTTGCACTTGGCCCACGCGGAGTCTGTGAAAAATTGTTATAATTATTATTTATATTTCCGAGCCCAAGCATAACCCATATTTTCCAAGGGAAATTAAGTAACAAACATACATAATTAAATTATTTCTTCGTGTTTCTGCTTAATTAGTAGATTACACTAGTCTGGTTGACTTAATTCATTTAAACAGCATTTTCATTTATATAAAGCTTATCCTGATTTTGTAATTTATATTTTATAATCTACAACATAATTATTAACTAAATCATAGTCTATTACCAAGAAAATGAAATAAATTGTTTGAATAATGGAAAAGAAAAATGATTTCATATAAAATAAGATAACAATATTTTAAACTTCTGCATTTTTATTAATACAAAATTATAAATATTAATTATTATTTAAAAAGATATTGTTCTCATCAAATCCTCAAATAAAAAGCCAGTTACGGCATAGTAAAAAATATCTTCAAATTTCTACAAATCCTTAAACAATTAATGAGAAAAGAGTTTAAAATCCCAATTAACTGTAACAAAATAAAGGACTAATTGTCGGGAAAAATTCCCCAAATAAACTAGACATTCTTCTAGATATTTCTATCTAAAAACCCTTTAAAATGAATCCCCAAAATTCTATGACGTACAAAACAATCTGCCAGTGGCCATTTCCGACCCATCTCTTCATCCCGGGGAAAAATAAGGGCTCGTCGCAATCACTTTGAGCTTCGTGGAAAGGCTCACAATCGCAGACATTAAATCAAATTTCCGCACAATTCAAGACAAGACCGTCGGCAAGGGGTATGCGAAAAATTGTGTTAGCTGCGGTTGGCTTTCCCCCGGCCTTCTGGTTATTCCGCTGCCACTACCGATGCCACGGCGCCGCCACTTAAATATTCAAAGCGAAAAGTTGGTTACCTTTGCGTCTTGGCTGACTTGCCCCCTTCGCCACGGCAGTGTTTTCTTTTCTTTATTATTCAAACGCCGCTTTTCATGTGCAGCGCCAAAAAAATTCCCACAGGATGCAGTCAAAGGCAGCAGCTGGCGGGGGGAGTTAGGAGTGGAAAGGGGAAGTTTTGGTTAAGGGCGGCCGCCTGTAACACACATGTGCAGTTCTTTAAACGTTTTTATCGAGTTCATCTCGTGCCTATGGGGTGAGTCAAAGATGATTCCCCGGGGAGATTCCACCTTTTACTTAATTCAAGGCTGCAAAGAGAGCACAGATCCCAGCCAGCAATTGGAAGATCGTTTTTAAAATAATCACCTATACGAGTCTTTTTCGAGTCGTTAAAATGATTAAAAAAAGATTCACTTTATGGGCGACTCGAAAAAGAATTAAAAACAACTCGAAAATGAGTCGTAATTGTTCGCAAAATATGATTCATGAAGTAACAAAAATAAAATGTAAGGCAAACGAAATCTAATCATCATGGGGATTGAAATGTGATTATTAGGGTGTTGCTTAGCTCGACTAAACCAACGAACAGGTCGCCGAGAGACAACTTTTCAAACGGTACTTCTCTTTACAAATTTTAAGTTCGCGCTCAAAATGTATGCATTTCTTTTCATTGCATTCATTCGGAAAGTGCACAGCAGTGAGAAGAGGTGTTAAGTGCTACAAATCTAAGTGTTCAAAATAAGGTAAAACAAAGAAGTTACAGACAAAAAAAACAATGTTAGCACAACAATTGAGGAGATTGGCAAAAAAACAAGCCCAATTATTGATCTAAATGATCTAAAATCGATAAAAATACGACTCCAAAAAGAGTCGCTTATTACTAGAATAACTAATCGAAAGAAAGCTAAATTCGATTAGAATTAGACTCGAAAACGAATCGCTTATTACTACAATAATTACTCGAAATAGAGCCAAATTCGAGTAAAATATGACTCAAAAACGAGTAGCTTTTTCTCAGAAAATTGGCCATTTTGGACTCTTATGCAACTGTCGCGGCTAGCATACCAATTTCTCCCGAACAAAGTATCTTTTATGATCAGAAAACGAGCGCATTTATGCTTATTATGATCGGAAAGGGGACTCCAAAAAGATTCGAATTTGACCGGAATTTACATAAAATGCTGGCTGGGTGTATCTGTCTCTGTGTGCGTACCCGTATGTGGTTGTATGTGTCCGTTTTTGGTTCGTCGTGTTGTCCTCGAAACGAACAAGATCATCTAGCGGGCAGAGGGCGGCGAAGAAGGGTGGAGACGTGACGAAAGGGAGAGAAAAAGAGAGGAGCTGGAGAAAGAAGGGAAGGATCGACGGATCAAAACAGAAAAGCTGAAGAGCTGAGAGGAGCTCGATATATCTGATTCTATTACAGAGAGGCGCCACCCCCGCACAGTGTGACCAACATAACAACATTTATGATCTGCTGAGCGGTAGAAGGATCAAAGCGAAAAATAAGAACGAGAAGTTGCTTGCAAGCAAATCAACCAACCTGATGTAATTTAATAAGATACAACAAAATATTATTTACTCATTACAATGGGGCTAACATACATATTTTTTCTGTTCTGTTTCATTGGGAAACACACAAGTTGGAACATATAATTAACACGTACTAAAGCGAAGGTTAAAGTAAAATTAAAATAAACTAATTCTAGCGTCTCCATAAGGCAGCGCGAGGAGCGATAAGAAATTATTTAGAAGACATAACAACACACTGACTGTTAATTGTAAAACAAGTTCATTTCGAAATCGTTTATTTCAAACAATTTAAATACAGCATAAATCCCTTTTTTTTTAAATTAACCTAAACGTAAAAAAACCTATTAAAAATTAAAAATTAAAAAAAAAAACTACATACAATATATGTGCATCGTAAACGTAATAAACAAGAAAAAAACAACAAAATATATATATGAATTACACCTACTATATACAACTATTATATACTATATACATATAATTATAACATATAACGATTTAACGGTAAAATAAATTTAAATATTGTATTAAACAAAGTGTTGCACTTTCAACAAGCTTAAACCGAGGCGACGCCGATGATGAGAATAAGAACATTTAAGATTTAAGTGTACATGTTTGTCAGCAACACACACCACACAACACACATACACACATACCTTGAGAACTGTTGTAACAAAAAGTCCAAGAAAGTGCAGCAGAGATCGGGGAGCACCTAAGGAAGAGGAGTAGTGACTAAAAATCAGATTGTTTCGTTTGTTTTTTGGTTACCAATTGATGTCATTTTCTGTATATGGCTTTTGTTCTTCGTTATTGTTGTTTTCGGTTTTATCGGCCAATCGATTGGCAGTTATCGAAAGTTATCGCAAAGCTGTATTGTGTATTGTGTATCGGTATCGGTATTGATTTGATTTGTTCTCGACAGCTCATCGATAGTTTGCGTTTGCCTTTTTATTGTTGACTTGATTTTTATCTCAGATTGGATATATCTGCATATACGGGAGTATAAAACAATAATGTAAGGGTTACATGTATTATTTAACATAACTGATAAGCTAACCATACGAGAACGATCGATGCGCCAAATGCAAGCCCAAAAATCAATGAAGAGAGTGCGTTGTTGTATACATATTGTATAGCTCTACATATAGCTCTAGGAGACGACACAGAGAGAGAGAGAAAGAGAGAGATGAACAAAGATAATACTTATCAAAGCTTTTCCGGTCTATATAGTTCTTACAATTAAGTTCTCTCGAATTTGTTTATCGAAAATATCGGAAATGTCGACTGGTTACCCATATATGTAGTTAAGCTAAGAACAACTGACACACACTCAGATCCTTGATCCTTTTCTAACTGTATGCTAGAAGACTAGAATTTTAAATGCGTTTTTTTTCGACCTCCCCCTCCCCTCACCACGAGAGTTGTTGTTTTTATGCAAGGGAAAAAAAGAGTACTCTTAACCATTAAAGACTAGAATGATTTGAAATAAGATGAGATTTACACAAGAGATATCTAAGCTAAATTCCTAAGACAAAACGATTCCACCTAAGACACCTTTTTGTAATGACTAAATTTATATAGGGCCCAGGCGGCGCAGTGTTAGAACAACAACAAAATAAATAATAAATAATGAGAAATCAATAAGATTAAAGATCAAGAGAGTGGCATGTTTTGTATCTTCATTTCTTTTTAATTGTTTTTTTTTTTTCTTGTTTGCTGAATTATTAGGGATAGGTTCCCATTGTGTTTGTGTAGGAAAAAGTCAAATCGAGTTGAATTAATGATTGTTAAATGCCTGCAAGTTAAACGACAAATTAAAAATTATTACTTAAAATTAATTGAACGACAGTAGCAGCAGCAGCATCCATTTTTAAAGCCCGACTTTCGTATGTTCGTTCTTAAAGCCTAGTACTCAGACACTCGAAAAGTGTTCCTAAGCATTGAGTCAAAACGAAAGGTCAATAGTCATCCTCTCGCTCTATCGCACTGCTTAGGAACACTTTTCGTGTGTCTGAGTACTTAACCTAAGTAAACAAAATTCGAATCGAGGTATGTATTGATGTATATGGTAATTTTAAAAATGTAACAAAGGCAGAGAATATAGTGAACCAAAACTTATTTGTATGTAGTTAATAATAATAATACACTATCATTAAATACAAAATAGACAAAAATACGGAAGAAGAAAAAAAACACAGAAAAAAAGAGGAAAACTATGCAAAAATAACCAACAAAAAACAAAATTGAGACTGTAAATGAAAGGCAACAACACATAATGGAGCTAAATGGAGTTTGAGTTGAAGTGAGAAAGGGCTTAAAAAACAAACACGATACTATACAACTCTCGCAACTCGAATAAAAAAAACACTGAGGAATAAATAGGCTACCAGCATAAGTTCGTATAAGGATTTCGTTTAAGCCGAAAATTGTAATCAAATTGAATTTTATTTCAGTTTCTCGTCCCTAGCTTATTCTCTGTACATTATGGCAAGTATGTAGTATTGGTTTTGAACCCTGATTTCTATTGAGATGAGTGTAAGCTGAACAAAATATTAAGTATTCAATATTCAATATCAAGAACAACCAAACAAGCCGCGTAAGAATAACGAAACCGAATCTAAAAGATACAGATTTAAGCATTTTGTAAGCCAAACACAGAAAACTTTCGATGAATTTGAACTTTTTACCGAAGATACGAAGAAACGACGAAACTAAGGAAACTGGAATCTTAAACTGATACTGAAAGCGATGTTAGATAACTAACGAGAAACACATAGAAACCTCCTACACCTGCATATACATACATATATAGGACTTACTTGTAAACCAGATTGTAACGATTTTAGGCATATAAGTGTTGCGACTTGGAAACTCAAAGGAAAGCCAAGTACTGTCCCTTTTCAGGCATTCAATACAATATTATAATTTTTTTTTTGAGAAATAATTTCATAGACTTTTCTACGCGTACTTTTAGATCGAGATAGTAGGGAGCGAGAGGTAAATAGGGGTTTGTAACATTAGCAGCTGAGTTCAGGGTCGAGAGTGGGGAGGATACAGTGGTACAGTGCTTAAGAATTAACATTGAGGACAGGATTTAACTTAACTTAACTTAACTAAACATACATAGATACAAGGACATACAAGCGCCAGAGGAAACAAAAACAAGAAACAAGAGAAAACTTGAATGGGGAAATAAATACATACATGGAGCGTTGCAAGATTTTAGTTTACGGTAAACTTAAAGAAATTTTTTACAATGTATTTATACATACCTAAATTTAAATTTTAAATTAATTCTTTAATGTAATACGAACACAGTGCCTAAGTAATATCAAAACAAAAAATCGAAAATAAAATGAAAATAAGGATTTACATAAAACAAACAAAACGAGATTAAGAAGCGCAAGTAAGTACATTGTTACTAAAAATGGTAAAAACAAAGAGAATAATTATCGAACAACTTTTAAGATACAGCAGAGAAACATTCGAGAGCGACAGAAATTCAAGCAGGATACAAATAAGCCAATAAACTAAAGACATTTGCATACCAATTTATAAGAAACTCATGCAAAAAAAAAAAAAAAAAAAAAAAAAAACACACTCAAATAAGAACAAGAGCAGGAAACGGAAGCTGAAAACTGAAAACTGAACCGAAATGAATCCCCAAAGAAATTCGCATTAAATTGTATAAATGTTAGTCAAAGAAATATGGATTGCAAAAACGAATACTACTGGATTTCCGTACAACCTACATTTATCCTCCAATTCCAATTACAATTACAATACCTTCCTCGACATCCATACAGGGCTACCGAATTATTTGATATTATTTATCTGAACATGCCACGTACTTAAAATGACATCAAATTGCAACACATTAAACATGTTTGTTTGCACATTGGATTGGTTTATTATTTCGAATGAATATGGTCAAACGAAAACCCCAAAAACAATTGTTCTCTAAATTACATTTTCCCTTTTGTTTAATTCATATTTAAAAGAAATGCATACAAAAACGACATGAAAATCCAAAAAAAGGAACAACAAATAAATTACACATTTTGAAATTATGTTTAACAAACGAAAAATTAATTAATGTAGTGTGTAAAAAAACCAGAAAACTGAAAAAACAAAAAACAAAACATGGAAGTAAAACAAGTTTTAAGCAAAACAAAAAAAATACTTTGAATATATACATAAATTGCAAGTAAATAGAATAAATGTCACTCACTCTTTTTATTTAACCTTTGTATTTGATCGAACATTCCTGGGATTGATACTTACTAGAGCAGGTTGTACAAAAAATGATTTTTCATGGACGCTTCAGGGAAAGAGTTTTGGGCATCAAGGGTTTTTATGGTTTTCTCTTTAATCTCGGTATTCGCTGGCCGTTTTGACACGAAAGAAATAGCCTTTTACGTGTAAGTCGCTATATGATTCTTTTATTTAATTATAGCTGAAATTTTTAAATTTTATTTTATTTTATTTATTTTATTTAACAAATTAAATCTAGTATAACAATACTAAACCTAATGGATTTTTAAAGAGTACTAGCTAGTGGGGCCTTCGACTCTTTTTAAATTTTAAATCGGACCACTCTATCTTACTGCTGCCATAGGAGCGATAGGCCCAAATTAGCCGATTTTTATTGTTTTTAAACATATATTATATAGCAACACATTTTAAATTTCTTAAGTTTATGGGCAAGGGTATATAAACTTCGACTTACCGAAGTTTCCTTTCTTGTTTAAGTTTTTATTGAAAGAGCGTAGCAAGTAGAGGTGGAGAAACATCGATGTTTGCGGACATCGATGTTTTTCGATGTTTAAACAAAAAACATCGATGAAAAAAAACATCGAAGTTTTTCGATGTTTTCATAAAACATCGATGTTTTCAAGAAAACAGAAAAAAATGTTCCTCAAAAATAAATTAAAAGTTTTTCCCCTACTCTATTGATGTGACAAAAACATCGATGTTCCCTAACATTTTAAAAACATCGATGTATCGATGTTTTCATCGATGTTTCTCCACCTCTATTACTTACACATCTTTCTCCCCAATCAAGCTTTCGCCACTTGCGCTGATTGGCCACACTATTACTTCTTCTTCTTCGACAAATCGAGTATAAAAAGGGCCCATCTGCAGTAAAGTCTTCATTCAAGCGAAAGCTTCGGGTCGGAGAACAGCTACTCCTTAAAATTCTGACTTCTTTTTTATTTTTTTTGCGCCTGGAAATTATTTCTTTTTAAATTTATTTTATATTTATTTGGTTTTCGGATACAGACAGTGGTCTGGTGATCATCCACGGAGTGTCTTTTATTGTTAACATTATTATTTTATTATCCAACATCTTCTTTTTAAGAAAGTCAACGACCTCTGATTCCCTTATTTAAATTGTCAATGATACATAAATTTAAATTTAGCGCAGCATTTGGAATTTTTGTCAGGAAAAATAATTGAAATTGTCTAGAATTTCTCTCCATTCCAGACAATATCAATTATTTTGCCGTTCGCAATGTTGGAACTCGCGATGCTATTCCTCCTCAGCTCGATATCCTATTTCGTTGCGAACTTGGAGAGGCCAACCACCTTTTGGGACTACTTCAATGCTGCATTACCCATTGTCATGGGCCTCCTAGCCGCTGAATTGATTTACATAAATGTTTGTTTGCCTCTCATACTGCGATTACCCTAATACATTTTCCTTTTTATACAGAAATAGAGAAAAAGAAAGACGTCGTCAAGGGATTACTTCAAATATAGATGACTTTATTTCGGCTGAGAGAGGGTTTAAATTAAAAATGTAGTAAAATATTTGAAAATATTTGGAAAACAACGAATAAATATGATGATGTCATGGTGAATGAGTACAAATCGTGAGGATTAAACGAACGCCTACAGCTACAGATTAGAATGAAGCCTATGAGATTGAAAACTATTCTCCGATCGATGTTGACTACTTGGCTACGCGTCGTCTTGTGGTTGGTGTGGTGGGTACTCCTCCGCCGCTAGGTGGTTTTGGGATCTATAAAGGGGATTTCGCTATAAAATCAAATAAGATCAGAGTAAAGTCTTGGCTCACAGATCGAATCGGTCTCGGTGTGAGGGAATTGGCAGGTGGCGGCTCGCGAGGCTGTGGTCCATCCGGGTGTCCGACGACTGTAACGGCCACGGGTCTCTGCTCGGATCCGGCTCGTTCCATGCTCTCGCTGCGCGAGTTGGAGCCGGAGCGCTTGAACATGCCCGAGAGCCTTCCACGCAGATCCTTCTTGCTCGACCGCAAGTCGCTGGCAACGCTGATGTCAGAATCAGATCCTTGAATCTGAGGAGGATTTGCAGTTGAAAACTTTATGCCAGACTTGTGTGAACCTCTTGGCCTTACTGATATTTCACTCTCGGAATTGCGACTGCTCTTGGTCAGGCTGCGCAGCTTGCCCATGATGCCCTTCTTCTTTTTGCGAGGTCCCCGGGGTATGTCGCTCTGGGTAGAGCCTCCAGATAGACGCGAGTCGAGTCGCGAATCCAAGCTGGAGTCTCGGACCAGGCCGCCCAACTCCGAGTCAATAGATTGCATTGAGGACATACTGCCATCGTCCTGGCGCCAAATGTTCTGGGAAGGATAGAGGAATAAGAAATAAGAAATAAGAAATAAGAAATAAGGTATAAGGTATAAGGTATAAGGTATAAGGTATAAGGTATAAGGTATAAGGTATAAGGTATAAGGTATAAGGTATAAGGTATAAGGGTACAAGGTATAAGGGTACAAGGTACAAGGTACAAGGTACAAGGTACAAGGTACAAGGTACAAGGTACAAGGTACAAGGTACAAGGTACAAATTATAAGGTACAAGGAAGGAAGAATTAAAGTCATTGAAGCATTGGCTTTGGCTTCCCCTTCTCACCTGATCCCTTTGTATGGAGTGATCCAACGACAGGCTCTTTCGAATCAGGCTGCCATTGTTGGACGAATTCCGGGAGATGCGATTCCCCCCACGCTGTGAACCCGCTGCACTGGCCACGGAGCTGGTGCTGCCATGGTGATCGTTCTCCTGCGAGGCAGCTCTTCGCAAATTGCCGCGCCGCACGCGGCTTCGCTCCTGTTCGTCCTCGTTTAGTCTCTGGAACCTTCGCAACTCCTCCGACGCCTCGGCCAGACGTGCCAGAACCGTGGTGATCTGTGAGCTGCTGAGCGTGGGCGAGGGCGAGCGACTGCGCCTCACATCCGGTTGTTCCGGACGCAAGTTCTTATCGTAGCTGGAGCCGCCACGCCCGGATCCGCCGATGCCCACCATTTTAAGATCGGGTGCAATCTTCACCAGCTCGTCGACAGTCTGCAAGAGAGCGCCCACCTTTCGGTCGCCACCATCCGCCTCCATGCGTCGCTTGATCAGTTCCTTTTCGTAGCGTTCCCGCTGGAATGGAAGAGGATCAGTGAAGATTATTTACACATAAGTGATCTCAATGATCTCCTCACCTCGCGCCTCAGCTTTTCATTGGAGGTGCGCAGCTTGGCATGGACATCGCGGAGCTCCAGCAGATCGCACTGAAGTTCGGCTATCTTCTTGCGTCCCTCCTCCATTTCCTCCTCGGTGGCTCGCTTGATTTGGTCCAGCTTCCGCTTGGACTCCAGCCGCTCCTTATCCCGCTCGCGTTCCACTTCGAAGAGGGTCTGGCGCAGATCCCTGGCCAGTGTGGAGGTTTCCTGCAGCAGCCGCTGCTGATCCTCGCGCTCCTTCTGCCAGGACAACTCCAGCTTGGTCTTCATGCCCGGCAACTTGGTGCTCCCCGAACCAATAACGCGTTCCTCCTCGAACTCGTTGAGCTTTGATTGCATCTCGGAGATCTTGATCTCGTTGGCACTGCGCTCGGACACGAGTTCGGTCTTGATCTTGCTGGACTCCAGACGGGACTCCACCAACTGATCCTCCAGATGACCAATCTGCAATCGATCAGTACTTCGCGTTGTGGTTTTGTGCCGTCGAGTATCCTACTGAGTGGACTCACCTGCTGTTCCAGATAGGCGATCTTGCTCTTGTCGTCATCATCGCTGCTGTGCATGGAGCCACGACTCTGTCTGCCTGTGTTGTTGGCCTTCAGATCCCCGATCTTCTTCTGGGCCACTTCCAGCATCTGCTTGAAGGCGTCGCGATCCTTCTTGAAGCGTTCACATTGGCGCTATGGGAAAATATCATCTTGAATAGGAGGTTGAGTAGTAAGTAGTGATCCTGCCTTACCTGCATTGAGTTCAGTTCTCCGCTGAGGTTCTTCACCTGCTGCTCGTACCTTAGACGAGTGGTAGCCACCTCGGACTTCATCTGTAGCTCGGTGCTTTGTAATCTGAGATCGGGGGAAAGTATAGTTTATATAATGTATATAAGATATTATAGAAAGTAAGGAAATGGAGGCTCCAAAGAGGTAGGGGAATTACTAAAGAACCGCTTGGCACTGATTGAATCGAAACGTTGGAATTATTGGAATAATAATTTTAGTGATATGGCGCCTTAAGACGAACTATCTTACTCTGAAATATCTATTAATATATATTAAATTGATAGACTCGGAACATATTATGATCGTTTTTAGTTGGGTATTTGGTTATTCAATCTATTGTAATAATACTTTTAATGATCGGGCGCCATAGGTCGAACTATCGTACTCTGAACTATTTATTAAAATGTATTAAATAGATACAATTGGAACATATGTAGGCGTATATTGGTCAAATTGTCTGACTCTGAACTATGTATCTATTAAAATATATTTGAATAGATAGCATCGAAACATAGCCATAATATGATCGTTCTTATTTAGAATTTGGATTGTTGAATTATTGTAATAACAATTTTAATGATAAGGCGCCATAGGACGAACTATCTTACTCTAAACTACATATTAAAGTATATTTAATAGATTAAAATCGAAACATGGCCATATAATTATATGATTGTTTTAAGTTAGATATTGGGTTATTGAATCTATTGTAATAATAACTTTAATGATCGAGCGCCATAGGTCGAACTATCTTACTCTAAACTATCTACAGAAACTTGTCTATTCCTCAAGAACTACCACCCCCAAGGGACACTTTCCACCTGTAACGACTCCTTTCAGTAACTTTACTTACTGTTCCTTGAGCTCCCTGATCTCAGCATCCCGTCTCGCTCCATGACCGTTCAGCGATAGCTGCGCCTGCTCGATCCGGTTGTAGTCACTCAATTTGCCGTTGAGATCGTCGTTATCCTTGCGGAGCTGGAAGACCAGGTCGATGTTCATCTCGTTCTCCCGACGCAGCCGCTCGTACTCGTGCTCCTTCTCCGACAGCTTGTTCTTGAGGACTGTGCGCTCGTACTCACTGCCACTGCCATTGGATGAGGCCTTGAGGGCCTTGGCCTGCAGGTCGGCGATCTTTTTCTGGGCCTCGTTCAGCTTGCGAGCCATGTCGGTGCGCTCGATGCGGATGGTGTCCATCTCGGAGATCTTCTGCCTGTTGGCGTTCAGCTCGGCCTGGAGGCTCTGCTTCTCGGTGGTGAGTTGGGCCCGCATCAGGATGGTTTCCTCGGAGAGTTTCTCCCAGTGGTTGTTGAGGTCCTCGTATCGCTTTTGCTCCGAGCTCAGCGAGGCCTGGACCTCCTCCACCTGCTTCTTGAGATCCTGCACCTGCTTGCTGTCCGACTTGCTGGCCTTAGCCTTCAGGTCCTTGATCTCCTTCTCCAAGCTGGATCTGCTTTTCTCGGCGGCCTTCTTGGCACTGAGTAGATCGGCGTCCAGCTGGATGATCTTGGCCTCCAGCTTTTCCTTCTCCTTGCCCTGCTTTTCGAGGTCCTTCTCCAGGCCCGATAGCTTCTCCTTCTCCCGCTTGCTCTGCGTCTCCAAGCTGGTCTTGTTCACTTCGGTTTGCTTCAGTTGAGCGTCCTGCTTCTTCACCTTGTCCTCCAGATCCTTGAGCTTTGAGTTTAGCTTCTTGGCGTCCTCATCGCTGCGCTTGAGCTTCTGCTCCAGCTCGGTAACCTTGCTGCTGGTGCCATTGAGCAGCTTCAATCGCTGGACATCGCCTTCGGCCAGGGTTAGCTTCTGTTTGTATTTCTGCACCTCTTCCTCCAGATTGCCCTTGGCCGCTTGGAGGGCCTTGAGCTGATCGGTGCCACAGGAGCTGAGCATTACCCGCATCTCGCTGATCTCGTCCTCCAGCTCCTCCACCCACTTCTTGAGGTGACTCTTGGGGGTCAGATCGTTGACCCGTTTGGCTGTGCGAGCGGGCAGCTTGTCCTCCGCCTCCATTTGCATTCGCTTGAGGCGGGCGGTGAGCTCATCCCTTTCCCGCTGGGCCACCGCCAGAGACTCCTTCATCTTGGCATCCGCCTCGCCGTTCTTTTCGCTGACCTTGCGCAGCGCCAGCAGGCGCTTGTTCTCCTTGGCCAACTTGTCGTTCTCGGTTTCGAGTGTGCTCAGTTTGGCGAGCTTGTCCTTGAGGGAGTCCGCCGCCTGCTCCTTCTCCTGCAGCGTCTTGCGCAGCTGGCTCAGCTCCTCGTTGAGGGTCTTCAGCTTCTTTTCGGCCGCACTCGAGGACGACGAACCGAAACTGAGCAGAGAGGTCTTGCTGCCACCGGTGCTGGAACTGTCCTGCCGCAACTTGGATTGCAGTTCACGCACATACTTCTTGGACTCGGCATTCTCCTTCTCCAGGTCCTCCACCTTGAGGCGCAGTATGGAGGCCTCCTGCTCGTTTAGCTCCAGCAGGATCCTCAGCTCCGCGGGGTCGTCCTCGTCGGAGATTCCCTCATCGCGATCGGCCTGCACCTCGGGAGCCAGGCGATGGGGATGCGGTGTGGGGCTCAGCTTGCGACCTGGGAAAACGATTCAGAATATGAATTATTAATCTGATGGTAAATCCGCAGAAATATCTATGATTTTGAAATCAAATAAAAAGCTGTCCAAAAGTATGCAATGAAATATATTCTGTGCATTTTCAAGGCATACTTTTGGACAGCATTTAAATTGATTTCAAATCCTTTACGAATTCTACAAGTTAGTTTGGTTAATCACTAACTAAGGTATACTACGGGTTGTGGCGATTAGTTACTATTGTTAATCGAAATGAGCAGCCTCAAAAAAATGGCAAATTACTGATTCAGTTCTTTAATTAATAAGCGCATGGAAAGTTACGTTAGTTGGTTAAGAGAGAGGACATCATCCTCAGTTAATGAAAATAGAAAACAGTGTAGCTCAAGTCACTGTAGTTTAGAAAAAGTTTTTCTGTGACCTCAGCTTGAATGAATGATGATTCAAATCCACGGTTCCCACTTATATTACTGGACAAAATATTATATTAATCATAAGCCCTTATTATAAATAAAGAACCGTGGCTTTATCATTTATATGAATTAATTTGTCTACGAACTAGGGTGAGGAGTACTTATTAAAGGTTGTTTTGTTCGTACTTCTTGAGCGCGTTGCCATTTTTTTCAACTGCATCATCAACGACTCATTTTCATCCTCGAAACGAGTCACCTTTTTCCTCAAGTGTTCAGCCTGAAACACACAAAAACGTGATTTATTACAACCGAGCATAAGGACGAGCATAGAGGCAGTGGTAAAGATCAAAGTTCGTGTTCGAGGATAAAAATAGTAAGTGCTACGTATCGAGAACAAGTACTGGTGGTTCTACAAGTGATTGCTACACAGAGAGAAAATGCACAGATCCTCGACCGCTGAGGTTCTTGGTACCTGCTCCACTCAGAAGGACATGTGAAATGGCGCTGGGAAAGAGCAGGGAGCGATTGGATTGACCCACTCTCGAGTGCGACGATGATGATGATGGGAAAAGACCCACAAATGGCGATGGTGTAACCTCTCGTTCGAGATCGGTTTGGGTAAGACTCTCTTTTGAGGTCACCCTGCTCTCCATACTGGTGGCCACATCACTCTGTACCAGGGCCACGGTCTGAGTGCCACGAGGGAAGGCCACCACTTCGAGGTGCTTCTCGTGGAAGGTCTGTGTGCCACAACTGAATCTAACCCGCTTTCGCTCCCGCTCCCGATCCCGATCCCGATCCCTCAGTCGCTGAAGCTTCGTGTGGAATGCAGTAAATAATTAATCGCGTGGGCTTTCTGCAATAGGGGACCTTACCTCCTCTTCGGCGAATTTCAGCTGGTCCTTTAGGTCCGTCTCCCGCTCAATGGAGTCCTGCAGCTCGCGCTGCAAGTGCTGCGGATCCTCCTGCGAGCCTCCGCGGGTGAGGGACTCTCTGGTGATCTTGGCATCCGCCGATGTGGACTTGCCCAAGACTCCCAGCATGGGAGCCTTCTTTTTACCGGGGTTTCGCAACTCTTCGGCCTCGGTCTGTTTATTAAAGAGTAATAATTAAATAATAAATAAATCTATTAATTTTACATACCTGCAGCTTCCTGGTGAGTTCACTAGAGAATCGTAGCTCCTCCTCCAATTTCTTGACCTTTGCACTCAGCTCGGCGTTGAAGGAGCTCTGGCGCTCCTGTTCCAGCGTCTCAATCTTGCGGTCGCTCTTCTTGAGCTTGAAGCTGAGGATGCGACAGTTCTTGGTGGCCTTCTCGAGATCCTTCTGCAGGCTGGTCTTTGCCTTGACCTCATCGTCGCGGAACGTATCCTGCACTTCGTCCATCTCGGCCTGCAGGTTGAGTATCTCCCGCTTGGCGGACTGGTTCTCCTCCATCAGCTCCTCGCATATCTGCTCGGCTGCCTGCAGCTTCCGCCTGAGCTCGGACTCGCTGCCCTTGTTCTCCAGCTCCTTCATCCGAAGGTTCAGCTTGCGCTTGTCATCGGTGACGCGATCCAGCTGCTCCTTCATTTCGTTTAGCTTCTGCTGGAGATTCAGGGCCTCCGATGCGGCAGTCCGATTGGTGGTGGTATCCATGGAGGCCAGGCGACGCAACAGGATATCGCTCTTTTCCCGCTCCGCTCTCTCCGCCCGTGTCTTCATCGTCTCGAAGTCCGCTCGCAGTGATTTCATTTGCTCCTGCATGGCCTGCGAATCCTGGGGCTTGGCTGCTGACGTGCTGCTGGTGGTTGTGTGGTTGGAGGACGAGTGGGAGGTTGATGCAGCGGGTACGGTTTGTCTTTTAATTTCCTTGCTGGCCACGGCCGCCTCCGCTTCCTTGCGACGCACCGAACTCGAGCTTGACGACGATGAAGCGGTCTTCACTTCTGCGGTGCCAGAAGTGGAAGTCTTCAGGCTACTGGTTCCACTGCTGCTGGCCACTGTCGTAGTCGTGGTTGCAGCCACCGAAGCCACCTTTTTCGGCGGCAGCGCGGCGCGCTTCAGCTCGGCTTGTGGAGCCTGGTTCAGCGATGTTCCCGACTTACTGCGCTCAGGTCGATCAGGAACCGGTGGCGCAGTGGATGCTGTGGACTCGGTTTCCCTGGAAAAAAGAGAGGTGTTATAATTTTGGTTGCAAGGATACTTATTTACTGAGTATTCAGTCTAAGCTTGAGCTTTTCCTTTATATTTTTACTCACTCTTCTCTCCGCGGAACGGATCGCTCGCGACTGTTTTCTCGGGAGTTCAGGCTGCGCTGCTTCTTGAGGAGATTCATTTTTCGGACACGCTCGGCTAGACTGTCTGTCGACAGGATGACTAACTCATCTGGAATACTTGAAGTTTTACTGGGTGAGGATGTGACCCGGGTTGGCGGTGTTAGAGCGTGTTCCACCTGTGAAGGACGAACAAAAAGGTTTAGAGCTGAAAACTTGTTATGTATATCCTAGTTTCTACATTAAATTGAACAAAATATTTTAAAATTTGTATGTTTTTACAGGTCTTTTAAGTAATTTGTAGATGTGTTTTAGTTTAAACTTTAAGAAACACAAATATACCGTAAGTTTTTAGTATTATTAAATGAGAATATAAGTGATAAATTCAAAAATATATAAAATGTAATGATTGAAATTGATTTAATGATTATTGTTGTATTTAAGTTAGTAATCGCTTATTTTGAACGAGTAAAAATCGAGTACTCGCTGGTTTGGAACGTGAACTCGCTGATTTAAAACGTATTATCCCTGCTTTTGATCGAGTTATCCCCCTTTTACCCACCTCCTTGATGTCCAAGGCAGTTGTGTGACGCCGCGGCGGTACCGGCAGCTTGACCGTGAGGGCCACATCGTGATCCTCGGCTACAGTTGCTCGGCTAGTGGACGCTGCCTGCGGACGGCGACCGACATTGTCCGGCTCATCGATGTCCGGCGTGGAGGCCCAGGACTGTGGGTGCTTCTTCAGCTCTACATTGAAGTGGACAACTGGGTTCAGTAAGGGCATCAGGTGCCAGGACATGCACAGGTGCATTGCAAGTTGCAGGTTGCAATTAGCGTTGAAGTACACACATACAGACGTCGTGGTGCGAGAGTGAAACAAACGAGCGAGAGAGCGGGAGCACAGTACAGATCACGCGTTGCATTGGCAGCAGTTAACATTCACGGTTAACGGTTCATTTAATGCAGAGATTAGTGTGAAGATAGAGAGATAGACAGAGACAGAGACAGAGGCAGACAGAGATGGCACAGTTGTTGTTGTGGGTTGGTTTTGTGCAAGCGCAGAGTGAGAGTGAGAGAGATATGTAGACAAACACATTGATTAATAAATGTAAAATTTGTTTCAACATCTTACATAAAACTCTAAATTTGTTTTGGTAACGATTTCTCAATGATTAAAAAAATCTAACTATAAAAGTTAAAAAGTTTAATCCCTGCAATGTTTAATATATAAATTTCAATATCTCCTGATCAATGTGGACGGCAGTCCACGTAGTGACGATGAGCACCGAGACTGTGATTCAAATGATAATGGATAAATAAAACTTTCAAATAAACTTTAACGAAATTTCAAATTTAAAGTAACAAATCTTTAATTTGCGATAGATTGAATAGTAAATATATAATCAGATGGAACACATTTATACTGAAGATATCAAAGGTGACATATAACATTTCTATTGGATAATAATTAATAATTCATATTCCTTGGATACTTTTTACAAAATAATAAACAGAACCAATCCCATTCGACAGAACATTGAGAAATCGCTACAAAATTAATATTAATAGAGGTAATAAAGGAAACTAATGATTACAATTATAATTTAAAACACAAACATGATGGAAAACAATTATGTATTTAAATTACTCTAGGCAGAGACATATTTTCTACTAAATACATAACAAATATTTACTAATACTAAGATTAAGATTTTATTCAAGTAAATCAATGGATTTTGAATTCCTAACCCATAGAATCCACTCAAGACATAAAAAGAGAGTGTATGATTTAGTTTTTAAGCGTTTAATTAACCAAAAGTAAAACATAACAAGAAAGGAAGGCTAGCATCGGATGCCGAAGCTAGAATACCCTTGTAGATGCATTATTAAATTAATAATTATTTATTAATTATTAGTATTATGAACCTAAATCTTCTGAATGCCTTTAAAAAAAAAAGAACAAATTGTGAGGCCTTCGGTGAGGACTATGGAATTTGAGGTTACGACTCGAGGGATTCTAAAGCAGACAGACGACGGATTGACCGATATCTGATGAAAATGAAGATAATACTATCTTCACAGAAAAACTTTTCTTTCCACAAGGGCAAACATAGATGATTTCAACTAAACTATTGTATACTATAGTTACTGCTTTTATGATTTGTTTGAGATCTATTCATATTCACACCTATATCATTGCCATTGGTTATATTCGCGCTGGTAAGATTCTGGGTTGAAGTCCACGTCCGGGAAGTGGGTCTAGGGAGAGAGTTTCATTGTTGACAAGATCTCCAGGCTGGGAGCAATATTGGCTGAGCACTCACCGGGAACTCTGGGCATCGGAGAGATTGGGCGAGGAGGCGGCCACCTCTTCGCCGGCCCTCCGGGCTCCATGCTCCTTGTAATCCCGGAAGCAGCGCTTACATCGCGTTGGATACCGAGTCTGTGGATGGAAGCCGAGGGGGCAGAGCTGATCGCCTTTCAGCGATGGATACAGATGATGCATCTGTTCTCGTACAACTTAGCAGCTTTCCGTTTTCTAAAATCAGATATTACAGTCTATGTAGAGTTCCTTGTAAAAAGACTAACTTAAATAATAACTTCTGATTATTGT
Source organism: Drosophila tani (assembly GCA_008042535.1). Classification (NCBI taxonomy): domain Eukaryota; kingdom Metazoa; phylum Arthropoda; class Insecta; order Diptera; family Drosophilidae; genus Drosophila; species Drosophila tani. The sequence goes on along the minus strand of VNJO01009503.1, from coordinate 22,616 downwards.
ATTAATTTCCGATCTTTCTCTGGTTGCACACTTGGATCGCTATATCTATTATTCGCACGATCAACATTCCCAATTGACCGATTCTGTACAAAAAAGTGGAATTTCTGGCACTAATCCAAGTCAACAAAAGAATGTTGTACACTTGTACATACATGTGTTCATCAAATAGTAGAATTTAGTTAGCAACCAAAGTGTATTTGTTATCTTTTACTTAGCCATTAGTTTTAGATTAAATACAATTTATTTATACCTTACAATGTAGCACAGTTTGATGTAGATCAATGCCTTCGATTTGGTCATTAAGTGTGTACTACATTTTGAATTTCTATAGGAATACTCAAACCAAAAAAGATTCAAAGAGTAAATCAAATTATTAGACATAAAAATCCTTATGTCGATTGGGCAATAAAATTAGCTTTGGACTTTAGTATATCTTAGATATTTTTCCCTAATAATGAATACTTTGTATTCAATTTTTACTTTGTGAATGTTTTATTTACCCTGAGACAACGTCATATGTATGTATACTTTTCATTCTTTTTTCGAAATAGTAATATTTTATTATCTGTGTATGTTTGGGACTAAAATGTGAATATTAAAATATTAAAATTAAAAGCATATAGCATATATACATATATACATATCATATCTTAGTGTTTTCATGAACAAATCAGGCTGAAAACTGAAAGAACTACAATTTTGTCACTTTTAGCTACTTTTAAAGGCATTTTTTAAATTTAATTACTTTGCATGCAAAACATACGACATGTTTGGACTTTTTCTTTCAAATCTTCTCATTTATATCTATTAAGAACAGAAGTTGTATTTCAAGAAAATATAAAGTTATTCATAGGAAAATGTGTTGTTAAAAACATATGGAAATCTTCTTCCGTTCGCAATGTACGGTTACAAATCTGAAATAAGCTTGTAAAATAAATAAAGTAATAGTTATAACTAAAAATAACTTCCATAAATCTAATAAGCCTGATCAGGCTTATTAATAAAGATAATTAGAGCGCTTGTTAATTACTTGTTTTCAGCTTTATCGTCTCCACCGGAAGCAACACGTTCCAGAGTGACCATTTATTATTTCGATAGTTTTCCTTATTTTTCTATTATACAATTTTCACACGTAAACTCTAGGCAGTATACTCACTATTATTACAATAAATGTTAAGCTATATTATTTTATTGTTATTTAAGAGTTTTTCTTTTAAATTAATCGCCGCATTTTGCAGACATTTGCATTTTTCAAGCTGAAGTCAAACGTGACATCTATTTTTTTACCGTTCGCGATGCATTGTTTTCTATAAACAATTTCGAAACGACAATTCCCCAAAGCTCGTATTTTAGAATACAAATAGTACTGGTAAACTGTATTGATCGTGAAAAATAAACATTTTAGAAAATCAGATCAGAAAATCAGATCATTTCAGATCTGTGTGTGATCTTGGCATATAACATAGTCGAGTCTTGACTTCCGTATGAGAAGTTAAGCCGATTAGACCTCGAGTTAGCTAGAACCCCTCAATAAGAAAAAAAGGGGGCCAAACATAAACTTTTGATTTCAGAAAATGTTTTATCATAAATTATTCTTTTTTTTCCGTACGAAAGAGACGCACAGGACATGATACTGACTCAGTAAGAAAATGATATCTCCTATACTCGATAAGAATTGGATAATTGGAAAAATAGGTTTAATATTTAAATGTTCACTTAATAAACCTTTTAGCTTTTAGCTTACCCAAATCGCTTTACCAAATATTTCAACATGCAATTTACGCATGCACCCGCTTCTACCATACTTTCTAAGAGTAAACTTCCGACAAGCAATTGTAAATATAAACAATAACAAATATGTATCCCATATATTTTTAGAGCGATCGAGAGAAAGAGAGAGAATTGCAGGCGATCACAGGTGGAAGCTGCGCAGGCGATTTTATATTCAGCCTGCGCATGTTTTTAGCGAAAATAAGAACTCAAAACAAGGAGAGGCCCGAAGAGAAAGGTAAGGGAGAGCTTTCGTTTGCCTCGCCTCTTAACTTTCTTTCGCCCGCTCTCTTTTTTCGATGCTGCAAATCCCTAGTGCGTTTATAAATAATTATCACCGTTTTAACCTATTTTCATCCGTGCCGTTCCGTTTTTTTCGGCGGCGGTACGCGGCACTCACTTGCAAAATGTGCGACTTAATTTAGAACGCCAGCGACAACTCACACAAAATACTTCCGCATTTAGAATAATTTGCGGCTGGACGACGGGGGAATGGGGCCAGGCCAGGATCCGCATCCGCATCCGTATCCGTACAGACAACGAGATCCGCTCACTGTGGACGAATGTGAGTGATTTGATGTGGATGTGGCCGCGAGGCGTGCGGAATTTTTCGTTTACCTCAGCAATTTCAGCTGGGCTGTTGCGTAACCGTCCGGATTGGCGTTCCGTGCGTCTTGCAATTAACTAAATCCTTATAATCCTTTGGTCACTCTAGGGGATGGCCGCCCCCGCGTTCACTTTCTTCTGTCTGTCGTGTCAATTTTGGAATATATTCACACTAAATTCACAACATTTACGGCCAAAAAATTAGCTGTGTTTTATAAATAGCATTGTGTTCTTTTTCTTTCTGAATGGCAGCGCACTTCACATACATAAATCATCCCAGCGGATTTCAAATGCAAGACGTTTACGAAATATATCGATGGATCAATCGCTCTCTCTCGGGTATTACCAAATATTATTTGTTTACAATATTTTCAATTGTTTCCAAATTGAATTTTTTTTGACTTGAATCACTTGCACGCACACGGGCCAGCGTACATAATATATTTATATATCTTTAATATAACCGCCGATCGTCGGAGCTCTCGAAATAATACCTATACGGCGGATAGCTGCATCTCTTTCGCGCTGCCATGCGACCACGGCGCAGTTTCTAGGCACTGTTTTTGGCTTGCGAACGCGTTGAAAACCGACGAGAAACTAAATTTAAATCATTTCGAAAAGCTTAAACTAACCGCCGGAGCCAATTGTATTGTACGAGGCATATTGCCACTCATTTTTTTTTAAGAGAGAGAGCCTGAAACGTCGCCGAAGAGAGTCAATTCGGTGAAAATGATTCGAACATTTTCGAAAATGTTTTCGAGGGCTCACGAGACTGGAGAATAAATCAAAAGCCATCGCACGTTGAAAGTTTTTTTAAAATCGCAAAGACCAATTTATGATTAAATGCTGTTATCGATGTCCCTGAAAATAAGAGTCTATAGACTTATTAAACCTACGAGTCTAGGATGTGTTGCATCGAATAAGATGTGGATAAAAGAAGTCGCGAATATTAAATCTCTGAATATATTAGGCCTGTTGAGGTTTTCACTGGCAAGCGAATTGGATAACATTTTCGGGTTTCCCTTTTGCATATAGGGATTTCCCTCGTTGATTTCAGAAAAACTGCCCTTGGATCTTTATTTCCATTTACATTTGAGCATTGTATTTTAAAATATTTAATTACTGCTCTTGCGAATCTGATTCCACTAGCCAAATGGCAAGAAGAAAGTTTCCGTAAGGTTTCGTTCGGAAGTTACCAGAGCGTTGACAGAGGTAAATTCAAATCTGTTAGGATTTTTTGAAAATGAGAAATTGAACAGATCTGGGAAAAACTCCCTTGGATCCTTATTTTCATTTAAATCTGAGCATTGTATTTTAAAATATTTAATTACTGTTCGAATCTGAATCCACTAGCCAAATAGCAAGAAAAAAGTTTCCGTGAGGTTTCGTTCGGAATTACCAGAGCGTTGACAGAGGGAAATTCAAATCTGTTACAATTTTTTTTGGAAATGAGAACTTGAACAGATCTGGGAAATAATTTTCGTGTAGAACAGGCCTGTATGGCTTGTAAATTAAAAATTTGTTTAAATTCTAACATTAATTTAAAGGGAAACATGATCAAACTATTAAAATTACAACGTTTTGGATTTTTCAAAGCTTGTTAAAGCCAAATCCCATTTTACAGTTTAAATTAAACTCGTAACCGTTTATTCTATGGATATTTTTGGGAACGTCGTCAGATCCATCCAATCTTGTGTATATATTTCGTAAGTTTATTTATGTTATCTCCAATAAATCAATCTAAATGGGCACATTGAACTTTAAAATGTTACACAAGCTGTATTTCTAATCAAAAATATATAAAACTAAGTAAACGAAATAGACTTTGGTCGTTATCTTACTTTTTATCATACAAATTCCTTAACGGCAAGTCACCAAACGATAGCAATTTCAGTAAGCCCTGATAATTGTTCGCATAATACAAAAGGGATTTGCTTAATTCTCGATTTGTTATGGAATTTATTTAGAAATCATAAAATCGACAGAGTACATGGTACATTACATTCGTTTGTGTGTGTGTGGGTGAGTGTGGGTGTGGGTGTGGATGTCGCCATCATTTCAATTATGAACTCCATTTCCATTGTTTACAATGTATGTTTATAGACATTATGCTGTAATGCGTATGTTTAAATTAGAGATAGAGATTATTAACCGCTAGGTCCTAATGCAGGCTATCCGATGATGAATGTGTGGGGGGGCCCTCTTCATGTGTGAGCTGTTTTGTGAGTTGGGTGAGTGAGTAAATACGATGCAACAGCGACGCGAGCGAAATGAAGAGCATATAATATGAATCAACAATGGCAGGTAGCAGCAGCACCTCTGCCTATCATGTTGCACTGGGTAGGTCGGCGACAGTGGGCGGTGTGGCCGCCAGCTCCTCGCCAGAGGCGTCGTTTGGCGTCGGCGTCGTCGTTGTGACTGAAGGCGCCGAGCTGGCTGCAGGTCCGTTGTTGTTATCGTTGACCACCGGCTGATCCGTCGCCGCTGATTCCGGCACCACGGTCGGCGCAGGCTGTGGCGACTGCGTCTGCGTTTGGCTTTGACTTTGACTTTGATTCTGACTCGGGGCAGTGTTGAATGAGTTGTTGCACGTCTTTGCCGCCGGCTCCGGACTGCTGTACATCTGGATAACCGAGTTATTGTTCATATTCTCAACCGAGGCGCCTGAAATGGACAGATCGTCGGCCGAGTCGTCCGCCGCCGTGCTATCCGTCTGCACGGCCTTCTCCTCCTGCAGGTGATCGCTCTCGCGTATGGGTCGCTGGGCGGAGCCGTATTGCTTGGAGATCTGCAACAGTTCGCGCAGCGTCTCATTCTCCAAACGCAGCTGCGAGATGGTCTGCAGCTCCCTTTGCACAATCCCATCGTCCACGCTGGCCGCCCGCTGCATTACGGCGGCCATCTCGTTGATTTTCTCGCGCTGTTCGCGGATTACCTGCCACATGCGCTCGTTGTACAGCTCCTTGAAGTTGAACTTGCTGTCCAGCACCTTGGATACTGTGTGCTCGCGGTACTTTTGCATCATCAGCTCCATGGCCCGCTCGTAGTCCTCGATACAGATTTTCAGTTCGCGATTCTCCTTGAGTATCTCCGAGCTGTTGATATTCTGTTGCTGAATGCGATTGACCATGTCCGCATTGGTCTTGTTGTTCGAGATGCGGTTAAGCGACTCGATGTCGTCCTGGTATTGTCGCAAGCTCTCCACCAACCGATTGTTCGTCTCCGCCTCCTCGAGCAGCGCTGTTCCCAGTGCGTCCAGGTCCTTGACCCGACTGGCCATGCGCTGCGCGTCCATTATCATCTGGCCCACAGATAGATTCGACATTCTGCCACCGCCGCCGCCTCAAGCTCAATTGCAATTTTAGAATTTCTTTTGTTTTTGTTCCCAGGCCCCTGCGACTGACGACTGGCTCTGCGAGAATACAATGGTGGAGATTCACAACATTTTTTGGCCAATTTATGGCTGGCGCATGAGCACTTACGTTCGGTGTGGGTTAAATTTAAGTCCGTTATGTCCTTTTTAAAAGCTTCATTTGATTTCTGGCCAAAAATAAGAACAAAATACGCTTACTAATAGAAATTTTGACGACACGACCTAATTATTAGTTTTTTGACAGCTGAGAATCAGTATGACCAGATTCCAGCAGCGCAATAAGCCAGGAGGCGCGCGCAGAATAATACCAAACGACAAAGTTCATATTCTTTAAAGTTCCGTTAATGGTTTGTATTTATAAACAGTTGCGGTCAAAATAATAGCACTGAATAGCCGTGAAGAAAATATTTTGTGCTGATTTTGAATATTGATTGATTGAAAAAAATTATCCCTCCGACCAAGACCTTTACTTCTGGTCTCTTAAATACATATTTTCTTCCCGAGAATTGATTAAAACTCCCAAATATAGTGTAAAAAAGATGCTACAAGCTTCTTCTTCTTTTCATAAAAGTTCCGTTAATGGTTTGTATTTTTTAAACAGTTGGGGTCAAAATAATAGCACTGAATAGCCATGAAGAAAATATTTTGTGCTGATTTTGTCAATACTAACTTTGAAAATTGAAAAAAATTATCCCTCCCACCACGACCTTTATTTCTGGTCTCTTAAATACATATTTTCTTCCCGAGAATTGATTAAAACTCCCAAATATAGTGTAAAAAAGAAGCTACAAGCTTTATTGTCATTTTTATGTAGTCATTAAGAAGCTATCAGTACAGATTTGTGGTTGATCTTATTGCGAAAATGGAAGACTTAGCTAAGAATGGACGTAATGCTATGTTCCTAATCGATCCATGCATGGACTAACACTAGTAATATCTATTAAGTACCTTAGATCTAGGCTGTAGTATAAGTACTTTCGTCATTTGAAGTGGTAAGTAGATAAAACACAGAGGTAGAGGTAGGAATAGCATAATACATCGGACGTAGGGATGTACAGACTAAAGATCACGAGATTGCGTCACGATTACACGCCAACGCTATTGAGGCTGCCGGAGGAAAGGTTCTCCGAGCGACTGGAAAGCCGGGGTCGCTTCATGAGCACCCGACCTGGCTTGCCGCCAGTGGACGACAGGTCCACCTCCGCGGACTGATTAAGATGATTGTTGTTGCCGCTATTGGATCCGTTGCTACCGCCAGCAGCACGTTCCAGCGTGCGTTGGGAACGGCGTAACGAGGACGAGGACATCCGTCGCAGGCCAGGATCGTAGTCGTAGCTAGACTGGCGCTGGAAGTACGCCATGTCCTGGTCGGTTTCCTGGTGCTGCTTCTCCTCCAGCGTCTGCTGCTGCTGCTGCTGCTGTTGCTGGGCCAGCGGGTTTAGGGTGATGTGAATGTGCCGAGTTCGCTGTCGCTGTTTGCTGGGTGAGCCACCCAGGGCCACGAAATCCTCCCTCAAGTCCGCCATTCGTGGCTTGTTCTGACTGCTTCCGCTACGGACGCTACGGGAGCTGCTCCTCCGCCGACACACACACAGACAGGTGCTGACCAGCAGCAGAATCAGCACTGCTCCGCCGCCAATGGTGCCCGTCAGCATGGGACTCATGCTGAAGGTCTCATTGTGACTGGGCGTGGTTGTATCCCGATCCCGATCCCCCTTCTGCAGAACCGGTTCCTCCGTGGTACTAATCCTGGGACGCTGCGTCCGGCCCTGCTTCAGGGCACTAAACTCGGAGGCAGAGACGGCGCTAAAGGACTGCAGCTTGAACTCGTAAATGGTGGCCGTTTCGAGGGGGGTGATCTTGAAGCTCCTCGCCTGCGCCCCCTCAATGGTGGCCTTGAAGTACTCCCCCGCCGACGAAGACGGACGATAATAGGCGTAGTATCCTGTGATCAAACGCTCATCCGCATTGCTGGCCAAACGCCAGTGTAGCACCACAGCGGTCTCTGAATACTCCTCGATCTCGAGCAGCTCGGGCACGGGCATGGGATCGAGAGCAGCGCCCGGTTGCAGGTAGAACTTGGCCGAGGTGATGCTCTCCTTGTTGTCGTTGTTGGAGTAAACGGCCAGGATGCGGAAACGGTAGGTGTGCTGGGGCTTCAAGTCCGTCACCGATGCCGTGAAGCTCTTGCCCAGCTCAGAGTTCCATTTGGGCTTACCATACGGTATATTATCGTTGGTGGTCTGCCAGTTCTTGCGCTTGCCACCCTCGCCCACCATGCGGTACTGCACCTTGAATATGACAATGGGCAACCCATCGTTGCGGGGCACAAGCCAACGGAGCATTACGGATTCATCCGAGAGCCGGGTCACATTCGGCGGCGATGGTGGGATCATCTGCTGCTGCTGCTGCTGCTTGCGGCTGCTGTGATTGGGCTTCGGATGATGAGAGCGGTGGTGAGGCCCTCCTCCTCCCGATTCACTCTGAATCTGCTTGGGATTCACCTGCAGCAGCGTGCCGGCACTGTGCTCGCCCAGCGAATTCCGGGCAAAGCACTGGACATAGCCAGCATGCCGCTTAAGGACGCTGTGGAGCACGAGGGAACCATTGCCTGTCAACTCAGCCTCTGTGTCATAGATGCTGCTCTCGCCGTTCAACAGCCAGTAGATCTCTGGAGCAGGCACCCCCTCCGCCTCACACCCGAGCTGTATGCGTTCGCCCTCGTTGGTGAGCTCCGCCCAGGGCGAACGCACAATCTGCGGCGGCTGTTCCACATGCACCCGGATGGAGTGCTTCAGAGCCGGCCGTATGCCGTTGTCCAGGAAGCAGATATAAGTGCCTGCATCCCGAATCTGCACGTTGGTTATCTCCAGAGCGTGAGTTAACACCTTAGTGCGCTTATTATTGACCGCTCCAGCGACATCGGGACTGCTCCACACGGCAGTGGGCGCCGGTGAACCTATGCCAGGACACAGCAGCAGAAGGATGCCTCCCTCCCGGGCGGTTACAGATTGAAAGCTGGCCGCCGGCTGACCGTTGAGAAGGTGCGGTGGCTTGCTCTGCTGTGATCTCTCAACTGGTAGGATCTGTAAGACAAGGGAGCTGGAGAGCTCCGTTCTTGCTCCCGAAGCGGGATTCGTGGCCTGGCAGCTGTATGTGCCGGCGGACTCTGAAGAGACGTTGCTCAAGATCAAATGGCCATTACTTCCAACATATTCCGCCTTGATTTCCCCACCATTCCGATAGTAGGTCCAAGTCGCTGCAGGATTGGACTGCACCTGTTGGCCGCATGACCAGAACACTGAATTTCCAGCAGGCACGCGCCACTGGAGGGAGGATTCTGGGCCTGGGCCCACCAGCCGAGTGGTGGCCAGCTCGAGGCGGGCTGTGGTGGAGGTCACTACCAGGGGACCGAACCAGCCAATGCACCGGTACTCCCCGAGTGTGTCTGGCCGGACGAGAACCCTTAGCCGGGAGATGGCCGCCTCTTGGGTCACATTCGCCTTGGCCGTGCCCGTGCGCAGGTGCTTGAACCCGGCTCCCGGAGATCCGCGGCCTGTGCTGGCATTCCAGCGTCGATAGCTCCATTCGAAGCGTTCGGGCTGCAAACTGGTCTCGCACTCCAGCACCACCTCGTCTCCCAGGGGCGCCACCAGTGACTCGGGCGCGCGAAGAATTCGCACGCCTGGCGAGGGATGTGCGGGATGGGCGGCGGGGGGCGAAGGCTGCTGCAAAACCGGAATTGCTCCGAGCCGCGACGTCAGCAGCGAAACGAGCAGCAGCAGCGAGGATGCGAGCGACGGCGACATTGTCTTAAGCGGGGTTAGGGGTGCTGCTGAAAATATAATTTAGTCCTGGATTTTAAGAGCCCGAAGAGCGCGCATTCACCTCACCTGTTTAAATCGGTTTCGTCCAGGAAACGCGTTTGCGTTTGCGCAGTTAATAATTTTCACTCTCGGCGATCGCGCATCACTTGTCGCTCACACACATACATACAGACAGGCAGATGTGTGTGTGTGCGCGTGGGCCTGAATTGAATTGGTTGTGCACATTACGCGTTAACGAGCTGCTGGCCGTTCCATAAAATCATTGCATGTCTTTAATCCGGGCTTCGTTCGTCCCGGCCCTGAAGCCACAAAATCCGAACAAGCACATGCACTCAACAAGTCAAATAAACAACATTTATTATGCCCGTGGCTGGGATGCTGGAACTGGAACTGGAATGGGAGTCGGGAAGCGCTGGTTCAACTGCATTGATTCCCATTCGCTGCCGGAACCTGTGGGGATCGCTGGTTCCGAATTCATCGGTTCATCGCGCCTTACAGTCAACACCCAGGCATGACGGAAATGTAATTTTTTAACAAGCCCCCGAAATAGTAATAATTTAACAATAACAGACTATTTATACATATTTAAACCTGTTTTAATTTATTACATACAAATTAGGTGTAGTTTTCTACTGTATAAAAATATTTAAAGGTGAAAAATGGAAGAATCACACAAATTTATCTTCGTCTTAAGCTTTTGCCATTAGCAGCGGTGTAAATTCCATTTCTAAAACTCCTCCTGTTAAATTTGGATAATCACTCGTGCTAATGCAAGAAATCTTCAGTTTTGGATGCCTAAAATACTGATAAATCTGTGAACGAAAGGAGACACAATATGTAAATGTAATGTGTTGTCTTCCCTTTCAAATAAAACAAATAAACAATACTCACCAAATCGTCACATCCTGTTTTAGCAAAATGTATGGCCAGAGGCTCATTTCGCTGACTTAAGGCCTTCTGAACGGTTTCCTCACTAAATTGAAAAAGTTTTTCTTCCTCTATATTGAGCTTGGTCAAGTGCAAGAGTTTTAGCTGGGGACAGGAGGACATTGTGTCCCAAAACTCCTCACCATCTGACCACACGCTTGCATTCTCCAAGTACAGCTGTTCCAACAGGGGGAATTCCCTGAGAGCCTCTTTGAAGGATCCTGCACAACAAATTCCCTCCACGACGCCTTCGTCAATGATTGCAACTTTGTGTACATTTTTAAAGCGATTTGGGTTAAGCCAAAGCCAAAAGTTTTCATTGCAGGCAAGGGCCACAACATCCTCCCCTCGAGCTTCGACCACGGCATCAAGTAGATCTTCCACATCCTCGAATTCATCAAAACGAAACTTTTGCAGCTTGGGCAGACTCAAAAGCTTGCTAGTGTTTTCTCTGCTCAGTTGGTTGAACTCCAAATGCAGTTCCTCTAGTCCCTGCAATTTCGATATAGACTCCACATAGACGTCCTCCTTCGATTTCCTCCACCACCGGACACACAGAATCTTTAGGGAACATTTAAGACAAACTTCCTGAAAATATTTTGTTTGCCAGTTTTCGGAAGCTTCACTTATGTCTAGTCTCTGCAGATGCTCCCATCTGGCGACATGCTGCCCACTTCCCTTACCGCTCAGTTTAAAGGACTCTATTAGTGGAAAGCATTTCACCAGAATTTCCATATCGGTATCATCGTCAACATCGGAATCCTCCCTTGAATACTCCAGTTGGCGTGTGTTGTAGAAACAGTGATTCCGAAACACTTCCACCTTTACCAAGGGAAAGCCGGCGAAGTGCACCTCCACCACAGTGCAGCTAATAAAGCTGAGAAAGTTGTGAAAAACTGTCTTCTTATCCTCGAGAGATTCCCTCCAGTGCAAAGAATACTTGCTTTGGCTCTGCCATGCTTTTAATACTGCCAAACTCAGGCGGGTTGTGGTCTCGGTAGCCTGCCACAGCTGTAGTTGCTCTTCCAGACTCAGGTAATCGGCAATATTACTAAATAAAAGCTTAGTCAGAGAACTGATGGAGGTGCAATTCGGCTCTTCTTACAGCAAACACGCATCTGGCACTCCAGCAAGGCTCGCCATATTAAGAAATTCTTGGATTTGTCCCAAATCGACAATTGCTGGTGATCAAACATTTTGGGACGCAAATACTGAATTATATCGATAGTACTTGCGACAATTTCATATCGATTTATAATAAGGAAAGCGGCCAAACACGATTTGTATATTGTATTGAACATATTTTAACCCCACATACTTGATTGAATAAATTAACCTTAAAAGTCGCGATAACTTTCATTTATATACCTGGCGTACATAGACATATTAGATTCAGATTTGGAACGACCAAGAGAAAGCCTGATTGACATTTTCTCATGACCAAAAATAATACTTCTTTTCGACTTTTCATATTTATATTTGACTTACGAATAATTACAGTTACAGTATATGGAACTCCAGACTTTAATATGAGTGTTAGTTCCTGTGGGCATATATTACGCAGGTGGTTTTTGAACCTTTGCCAATTCCGCCTTGAACTTCGATATAGTTTCACGTGCCAGCTTCAGTTTGTCCTTCAGTGTCACGATCTCCACCTTTACCTTCTGTTTTACATTTACAATGTTATCCAACGTTTTTGTCTTTTTCTCCTCAACTAAATAATAAATATAATAGTCAAAATACGATATAAATATGGTAAATATAAATACGCACAGTCAGTGTCGTGGGTAAGCAGTCCATTGGCGCTTTGTTCCGAGAGAAGCAAGTAGTGCTGCATGATCTGTGTGGGCTCTTGAAAGACGATTTCTTCGTAGGACTCGGAGACTAGCCCCTTTTTAGTGTCCATTGTTGTGCTGGAGGTGAGCTCACCATCGACGACCGGCGACTGAAAGAGCTTGAGGATGTGATAGCAAGTCACCGGCCGCTCCGACTGGTCATTAAAATAGATCTTGATGACCACCTCGAACTCGCCCCATCCGGTCTCTGTGATTTCGTACGGCGGCTTCACGACGATCCTGTTTGGGTTCGCATAGCTCTCGTGCAGCTTGAAATGCACCTTCTTCACGTACATGGACATATCCTCGTTTTGATAAGGCTTCAGATAGACCTTCCATTGATGCGTGTGTCCGTCCTCTTCCCGTTTCTTGCCGAAGGAGCGCGCTATGTTCCCGTACACAATCGGCTTAACGATGGTCACGCCCTTCAGTCGGCCACCGGAATCTCCGCCGAAATCAGTCATACTTTTTTAGCGCTTTATAGTTTAGTTTTGTTAAAATAATGTTTTGGTTCTTCTTCTTATTCATTGAAGCAGCGGACGCCGTTATCGATATGTCGATGTAATTGCGACCGTGCTGCCAACCTAGCTAATTTGCAAATAATGTTAAATATATATTTTAAATTTAATTATTTTAAGTTAAGTCTGCTTTAACTTTCACGTCATAATTAGGTATTTATTTTTTTAATTATTTCAATTTATCAGATATTTTTGAATTTGGGGGGAAGACTGGATTTTTTAGGGGGAAATATCGACTATTTGAGATTTTTTAGGGGGAAAGCAACATTTTCATCTGGCAACACTGTTAATAAGTACGCTTTGGACATTATTTATACAAAATTTGGCGTTTAAAAAGAATATTACCATTATTAAACTATAAGCAGACACTAAATACATAAAATGATGGCGCGCCGCGGGGGAAAGCGCATTCGGATGGATGATCCGCCTCCAGAGTACGAGGAGCTCCACAGGTACAGTTTTCTTCGCTCAGCATAGCCAACTGTTTCGCTTGAAAACTATTAATGTTATTTATTTTAGCGATGCATTAAATGAAAGCACATCGGATGCGGATAGTCCCACTAAGCGTATGACCAGGCTACGGGCCAGGGGCGGAGTGCGGGACAAGCCGCCCATAATTGATGACGACGAGGATGAGTTTTTCGCGCCAGTTGCGCGAAAACGCAAGACACCCGCCACCCGCAAGCCGCCGGGGGAGCGAAAAGAGCGGGTTGAGCGGCCGCGCAAGGAGCCCGTGGACAGGGGCCACCACGAGCGCATCGACAACGAGCGGGAGATAACCACCGACGAGAACAGTTTGTACTACATTGTGCGGCACTCCAAGAACGCCATAGCGGTAGGGTCTCTTTCCCCAAATTCCATTATAAAAAAGAGTACAATGTGGCTTTTGCTTTCCAGAGCATTGTTGACCAATGGATTGAGCAGTACAAGACGAACCGAGAGACCGCGCTGGTCGCCCTGATGCAGTTCTTCATAAACGCCAGCGGCTGCAAGGGCAAGATATCCGAGGATATACAATATCCAGTGGATCACACGGCCATAATCCGACGTATGACCGAGGAGTTTGATGAGGTAGGATAAAGTGACGATTATCATTTAAAATATTTATATTTTGATTGTTTAAATTGAAAGGAAAGCGGCGAATATCCTCTGATCATGACCGGGACACAGTGGCGAAAGTTTAAGAATAACTTTTGCGATTTTGTGCAAACCCTGGTGAAGCAGTGTCAGTACTCCATCATCTACGATCAGTTCCTGATGGACAACGTCATCTCCCTGCTCACGGGCCTGTCCGATTCGCAGGTGAGAGCCTTTCGCCACACGGCCACCTTGGCGGCCATGAAGCTGATGACGGCTCTGGTGGATGTCGCCCTCCTGGTCTCGAATAACTTTGACAATGCGGCAAAGCAATTCGAAGCTGAACGCGTGAAGGTGATATAATATAAATAATATAATTACTAAACCCTTAACCTTGCCTCCTACAGTCCCGCGATCGTCGTGCCTCCGACCGCTTGGACTCGCTGATGACAAAACGATCCGAGTTGGAGGAGAATATGGACGAGATTAAGAGCATGCTGACCTACATGTTCAAGTCGGTGTTCGTGCACCGTTACAGGGACAGCCTGCCGGACATTCGGGCCATTTGTATGGCCGAGATTGGCATCTGGATGGAGAACTATCCGCAGAACTTCCTCGACGACTCCTATCTGAAGTACATTGGCTGGACGCTTCACGACAAGATTGGCGAGGTGCGGCTACGCTGCCTGCAGTCGCTGCTGCCGCTGTACGAAAAGGATGAGCTCAAGGGCAAGCTGGAGTTGTTCACGTCCAAGTTCAAGGACCGCATTGTGGCCATGACCCTGGACAAGGAGTTTGAGGTGTCGGTGCATGCCGTCAAGCTGGTCATCAGCATTCTGAAGTAAGTAGAAAATAAAGTAATGTAGGGTTTAATTTATCTTTAGTGAGAAAGTTACAAATGTATTTCTTAATCTGGCGTTCTTAAATTAACACGTTTTCCTCTTGTCTCTGATTCTTTTACACCACTTTAACTGTACTCTTGTCGTTAGAGCTGTAAAACTATCGACGATACTATCGATATTATCGATGGTGTTGTGCTCCGCGTCACTATCGATTGTTTTTTTTCACCATCGATACATCGCGTTAGCAGTTAATCAGTGAATTCGTATAAAATTTACAAGTTTTTGCCAATAAATATAATCTTAAATTTGTATATTCTTTAGAACGACCAAAACATTTTTCTTTAATTTCCAATCATTAATATCAAAAACTACTCTTTATAGAAAATCTATATAGATAGTAATTGTGATAAAATTTCTTTCATTTTTTTTATTACATAAAATCTTATATAAATTAAGCCATCGAATTTGGTTTGTTTAAGCAAAGTAAATTTTTTAAACCCATTTTATTTTGTCGATAGTATCGATATTATCGATGGTTTGGACTATCACTATCGAAAATATCGAGTAAGGGCACTATCGATGGTTTTACAGCTCTATTTTACACCACTTTAACGGTACTCTCGTCTTCTCCTTTCTCAAGTGTGACCACCTTCTTCCTTTTCCATTTTAGCCAAACCCTAAACTACCTTACTATTAAAATATACTAGATCCTGACATTAATACCAATCCTACAGTAAATTAACTAACCAACTAACGTTTGTATTTCCCTAGAATCCATCCAGAGATATTGGCCGATAAGGACTGCGAAATCGTCTATGAGCTGGTGTACTCATCGCATCGCGGTGTGGCCCAGGCAGCCGCCGAGTTCCTCAACGTTCGCCTGTTCCATCTAACCGCCGACATGGAAGAGACCAAGACCAAGCGCGGCAAACTGCGTCTGCCTAATACCCCACTCGTGCGGGACCTGGTGCAGTTCTTTATCGAGTCCGAACTGCACGAGCATGGCGCCTACCTCGTGGACTCCTTCATCGACAGCAACGACATGGTCAGGGACTGGGAGTGTATGACGGATCTGCTGCTGGAGGAGCCGGGACCCAATGAGGAGCTGCTCGACAACAAGCAGGAATCCACGCTCATCGAGATCATGGTCAGCAGCGTGAAGCAATCGGCCACGGGAGAAGTGCCCGTGGGACGGGCGAGCAATCGAAAGTGCACACTCAGTGCCAAGGAACTCAAGGCTATTCAGGATGAGAAAGCTAAGCTGACGGAACACTTTATTGTGACACTGCCGTCGCTGCTGGAGAAGTACCAAGCGGATAGCGAGAAGCTGGCCAATCTCCTGGCAGTGCCCCAGTACTTTGATCTGAATCTGTACACAACCAACCGGCAGGAGGGCAACCTGCAGGCTCTGCTGGACAGAATCAACCAGGTGATGAGCATGCACACCGGCCGCGAGGTGCTGGAGACGTGCGCCAAGACCCTGGAGTGCCTGTGCGCCGAAGGCAGTGCCTCCTACACGCGGTGCAACATAGCCAGGTCAAACATTATCGAGAGCGCGGTGAACAAGTACAAGGACGCCATCGAGGAGTGGCGCAACCTCATACAAGGTGTGTTTCTAATATAAAACTCTTTATTTCTTTAATTTCTTAATTTCACGTTCTTCTCTGACTTGCGCTCGTTTTATTAGTGATGTACTCCTGTTGATCGTACATGGTCGATAACCATATCGAGTGCTCATGTTCTTATCGATATTTACATATAATAGTTCTTAGTGTTACCTTATCTACTTTATATAATATTTAAATTATTTACACTAAGGTAATTCATTCAGTGACCTTAATTAAAGCTCTTTCTTTTTACCTATAGGCGAGGAGACCCCCAATGAGGACGACATCTACAACATAACCATTAGCCTGAAGGTGCTTTCCATATTGTATTCGTCGCACAACCTCAATCCCTGGGAGCTCTTCAAGTCCCTCTTCCAGGACGTCGAGGAGGCCCAGTCCAAGGAGAACGTTGACCGTTGTCTGCCCAACGAGGCGCTCGCCTACTGCATCGAGGCCTGCTACTTCTCCATCAGCTGGGGCCTGTACTATGTCGAGAACGACTGCGAGTCGGTGAACGTGACCGATGTGGTTGCGGAGCTGCGCAGCAATCTGGACACCTTCATGGCAGCCTGCTTTGAGCTGACTCGCGATGGGCCCACTGTGCAGATTCAAGAGGCGGTTCGTTCGGCACATTTTATTTTTAAAATCTATTCCAGCTGTAACTTTTTTTGCAGGCCTATCAATCCATTTGCGATTTGCTAATCATCTTCTCCGACAAATTGGCCCGCAGCGAGATCGAGCATATTCGGGGATTGGAGTACAAGTCGCGAATGGACGAGCATCTGATATTGGACAACTTTGTGCAGCACTACGTGTTCTCCCTCAAGCAGGATGTGGCTCAGGATGAGACTCGCATCGAGGAGCTGCACAAGAAGCGTAATTTCCTGGCTTGCTACTGCAAGTTGGTTGTTTACAACATAATACCAACAATGCGGGCGGCCAGCATCTTTAAATATTACGTCAAGGTGAGTGTTTTTTGAGAAGATAATGAACAGAAGCAGAATTATAAAACTGCAAACTCTCAGGCTTTTATTTTCAAATAATAACGTCGGATTGATTTTATTTCTAATGATTTCGTTTTCTCTCGATTTTTCACGAGCTGATCGTTCCTTTTTGCCAAACCAAAGTGACCGTATCCTTAATCTTTAAAATCTAGCTTAAATCTATCGATTAATATGCGATATGGTGCTTATCGATAATTTTATATTAAAATGGTCACACTAAGGCGCGCAATATAAAATGAGATTTACGTTTTCTCTCGACTTTTCACAAGCTGATCGTTCTTATTCGCCAAGCCAAAAGTGACCGTATATTATTTTCTTAAAAATCTAGCTTAATTCTATGCGTTAGGACTATTATCAATGTTTTGAGAAGATAATGAACAGCAGAGTTATGAAATTGAAAGTCCCAGGCTTTTATTTTTAAATAATAACGTGGCATTGATTTTATTTCTAATGATTTCGTTTTCTCTCGATTTTTCACGAGCTGATCGTTCTTATTCGTCAAACCAAAGTGACCGTAAATTCTTTTCTTACAAATCTAGCTTAATTCTATGCGTTAGGACTTTTATCGATAACATTATACCAACTGGTCACTAATGTGACCGTGTAAAACAAAATTAGGTGTTTACAAAATGTACATTTAATATTATTTAAATCCAATATCATGATCACATTTATTCTTTCAGTGCTACAACGATTATGGCGACATAATCAAAGCCACCTTGGGCAAGGCACGCGAAATAAATAAAGTGAACTTTGCCATGACCTTACTGCTGAGCCTCATCACGGTATTCAAGAGTCTGCAGGAACAGAACGAAGACGGCGTTGTGTCCAAGAGTTCGCAGGAATTTGTCGACCTCAAGGAGCTGGCCAAACGTTTTGCACTCACCTTCGGCTTTGACGCCCTCAAGAATCGAGAGTCAGTGGCCGCCATCCATCGCGGCGGCATTTACTTTGCGGCCAACAAGCAGCCCGACGATCCGGTGCGGGCTCCCACACGCCTGCTGTTCCTCGAGGTTCTCAACGAATTCAATTACAAGCTGCTCAAGCAGGACAAGAAGGTGATCATGGGGTGTCTGGACAAGATCATACCACCCGGAATGCCATCCAGCCGCGCCGAGGAATGGCAGCCGCTGGTCCTGTACCGCAACTCGTTGCTGCACGGCGAAACGGATCAAGCGCCCGTGGCCAGTAAGCGGGCCTACACACGCAAGCGACGGGATCAAGGTGAGATTTTTTTATACGACTATGATACAGGGCACAAGTTTTCATTAATTGGCTACTTCATTAGAACCTTGAAAGAGACAACTATATGTCTTTTTTGGTTCGGATTTTTTTCGTACTGCGACTACGGTCAGACTAATTTAAAAGGTAAACAATAACCATGGCCAGAATTCGCAGTACATAATTATCAATTTCTGAAGTCCTCGGGCAAACACTCCTGCAGAAATTAATATGAAAGCCCTTACACCGATTATTACACCCGCTCGTCTACATAAATTTAGTTAATTCATTCATAATAATACAATTTCACGGCAGAAAAGCCATGCCACCGTTTTGTCTAATGAGACATGAATATACTTTTTAGATACAATTTAATGAATTACAGACGGTATATTCTATCGAACTCATTTTTTTGTCTGGTATTTTTTTTCGATAAACCGATAAGTTTTTCAATTAATGTATTAATCTCTCATTGAAAGTGCCGTATAGTCGTCTTGCTCGCACTTAGGCAAAACCCTATGGTTGCTGTCAAGCCTCTAATTAATGCGCCAATTAATGAAGTTTTTAATACAGTGTCATAATGCTATTATTTATTTTTGTGTAACACTTGTAACAAAATTAAAAATATAATTTCTTATTTAGATGAAGAAGAGGAGGAGGAGGAGGACGAAGAGGAGCACAATGATCCCGACTACAGGGGCTAGGACCCATTCGCATTCGCATTTAGTTTAAAACGATCAACTAGGATTAAGTTCGAAAGTCTTAATGTATGTATATAGAGTGTCTTAATATTAAACTTCCTACTCCTTACTGTCCGAAGGGTAGTTTGACTTTATAAGCAATATTTTGGATGCGCTCTCGGGGCTCAAACCCGCTCTAATGTCACTAAAAACATGGGCAGCTTCCCGGAATAATCGCTCGCTGCTGGCATTTGCCGCCGGCACGGATAGAAATCTGCGGACAATGGCATACATGGAACTGTACTTGATGTTTGACTTCCACCACACCAGGGGATCCGTGTTCCTGTCAATTCTCGGCTCAGAGTTGTACAAATAAAGGAGATTCTTAATCTGCGACTGGGAGCCAAAGGTCGCCGTGGTCGCTGCCTGTTGAATATTGGCGGCGGAAGAGCCAGCCGTTAGCATATTGTCGAGAATACTATCGATCTTGGACTCGTTCATTTTCGCAGACGATGACACTTTAATTATTTTCAACGCCGGCTGGCCATCGATGTCCCCTGTGGGAACTGTGGGCGGCAGCAACAGCTGTAGGACTTCATTGGCCACCAGGTGCTCCTCTCGTTCGGTAAAAAAGGCCTGCTTGTACCTGGGATCCAAGTAGGTGGCCATTAGATACTTAATATCGCTGGTGACATGCGAGAATTTCATTTCCAGCTCTTCGAGCAGCTTTCGGGCAAAGCTGGAGGTAGTCTATAGAGAGAGAAAAACATTTTATTTTGTAAGCATTTACTGAGTACTACGAGTATGGCATAGTGTAGTCCTTTGAAATGAAATTAGGATTAAGTACAAAAGAGACGATGGTCACACTATAAAATTATAAGAAAACTAAACACATTAAAAATAAGAACTTGCGAATAAAATCGACGAAATAAATAAAAATCCAGAGATAAACTACGATAACCATTTATACATTTTTGTATCATGCTGTCCTTACCATGGAAGATACATAGTTGTGGACATCCGTTCGAAGGGAATCCCTTAGGGCGGCCACCAACGGAATTACCGACGAAGCCGACGTCGATGGATGGCTCCAGATCTTGATGATTTCCTCACACGGCTGCATTACCTTGTTGCACAAATCAATGTCTAGCCACTCATCCGGATAGATTTGAACGAGATTGTACTCCTCGGAGTACAGGGCGAGGGCATCCTTCATCCTGAAGACGCTTGCCATCACCCGAAACGTTGAGTTCCATACATAAGGCTCGGCCGGTAGTAGCGAGCATGGCTCTCGTTTTAGGCGAATCTCTTGAATGAACTTGAGATGATCATGGGCCATCTTGGAGGACGCGAAGTGGTCAACTATTTGCTTGCACTTCGACGACAGATTCTGAAGCATTTCGTTCGATTGCAGGGCGAATCTCACGCACATCTGAAGGCGATGCACACTACAATCGGGCAGTGATCCTGGCAGGGCCGTTAGCTCGTCCCTGATGATGCAATGCACCCTCTCTTTGGGCACCTCTATGGTCATGCCGGGAATGAGATCCCTAATACAACATGCCAGCTTCGAAGGACAATCGTAGTTAATCGCTTCGCACCTTAGCGTAAAACGGTGACTCTGAAAGTCTCTCGAAATACCAGAACACGACAGGCTGAGCAGTCCCTCTCTGTTGCCATCTCCCCCCCACCACAGACTTGTGGATAGCGAGATGGAGTCTAGGAGATCCACCTGCTGCTTCACGTGCGCCTGCATTCGCCTGTATATATCGTGGCACAGTATGTTCTCGTAGTAGCCTCTCGAACGGATCACATATCTGGGCTGCACCACCTTTACAAAGTTTACGAATCCGTGGCCTTCAATAAACGCAAACGAGTGATTCAAAAGCATCAGGGCCAGCTTTTCGTCACAGCGCGCTCTGAAGAGTGAGTCCTCGGATTCCAAGGGGTCCGGATCGGGCTCCTAAAAGGGAAACAGCATTAATCTTATAAATCATATCATATTAATGTTATAAAAAATGATAAAATCTTAAAATAAATTAAAGTTAAATGCCCTTAAATCCAAATTAATATTCTATTAATTTTGTTATCTAAAATAAATCCTTTTCGACATTAATCCTAGCAGTCCTAGCACTCAAAACTGCTATAAGGATACTCACATGCAGGTGCAACTCCAATTGGCTGGTGGGATGATGGAGCGAAGGTGAACTGTTGGTGATTTCCCTCTTCACCGTAAACTTGACGTCTTCGAGAGTTAGAAACTCTTCTTGGTGCTTGCTCTTCAAATGGTTGCGGAGACAAGTGGTTCCGCGGCCCTTCCTCGAATAGTTCCTGTTGCACAGGCAGCATGTGGCCACTGTGTCCGAGGCCTTGTAGAAGAATTGCCAAACATTGCTCTTCTTGCTCATGGTCCTAGAGCGCCTCAATAACTGGGAATAAGCTCTTTTTTGCGGATGTCCACATCCGCTCTACATCCGCTTCTACATCCGTTCTGCGGCAGCGGTTTGGTAGCCCTGCCTTATCGAATGGAAAATAATCGATAGAGCTATCGAATGAATCGGTTGAATCGATAGAAAGTGGCGCTTAACAGTGTCATATGTTAGCTGCAGCAAGACTCTGCTAAAACGATTAAGAAATAATCAAAACATATTACAGAATATGGCAAATATATAATATTATCCAGTTTTGTTGTTTTGCAATAAAGTTGAAAAATATAGACAATGTGATCAGTTTTTTAGATAATAATAGTTAAAACATTTCAAAATATTTTGTGGCGGTCCGGAGTTCTGTAATTAGAAAGGATAACGGCCCTGCTGCACTAGTAATCGCAGGCGCGATACCAATCGACTTACTTGCTAAAGCGCGAAAACGGATCTATGAGAGGCGACAGACAGGAGAGACGACGAGAGCGTTAATCGAGCGGACCAGAGAAGAAACCCTCCAACAATGGCAGGAAAGATGGGCAGCTGAAGAAAGAGGAAGATGGACAGCTAGGCTGCTGCCAAACCTGGTAGCATGGTCTACAAGAAAACACGGAGACGTGGATTACTACGTTACCCAGATGCTGACTGGCCATGGCTACTTTGCCGCCTTTTTATACAAGATAGGGAAAAGAAATGACGCCAGATGTATATACGGAGATGCGGAGATCGACAGTGCTGAACACACCATCTTCCAATGCAAAAAGTTCGGACCGGCGCGCATTTGCCTGGAAGAAGTTGTTGGGACAATAACCCCGGAAAACATCATCACGAAGATGATAGACAGCAAAGAAGCGTGGAAACTCATCGCAGGATTCGTTGAGAGCATCCTCAGAGCGAAGAAGCCTG